>PITA01011582.1:0-66028 GCA_004023965.1 Spilogale gracilis | reverse complement strand
ATGGACTGGACTGGAAGAGATTATGCTGAGTGAAATAAGCCAAGTAGAGAAAGTCAAGTATCACATGGTTTCACTTACTTGCGGTGCATGAGGGGTAACCTGGAGGACAGTGGGAGAAGGAAAGTAAATGGGAAGTAGGGTAATCCAGGGAGAGAAACGAAACAACAGAGACTTTGGACACAGAAACAAACTGAGGGACCTGGAGGGAGGGGGGTGGAGGGATGGGAGAACCTGGTGGTGGGTACTGGGGGCACCTATTGCGTGGAGCACTGGGTGTGGGGAATGTGGAATGAATCTTGGAACACTGGGAAAAAAAATTTAAGTAACAATAAAAAAAAAAAGAAAGTTGTGTAGCATATTAATTAAATTGAAGTGAAATAACAGTAACTTTTAGTATTTAACAATCAATTCCAGTGCTAACAACTTATGCAAACAAATCAATTTATTTTTCATAATCTCAGTTTCCTGATCTATAAATTACAAGCTAATACAATAATTAATGAGCTAAAGCCCAAATATGTCCTGGACACCAACATGTTCTGGATAAATATTCCTAGAACACATCTAAGAAAAGGATTTGCTTAATTTAAAAGAGGCAAACAAAAATAACTTTAGTTTGACACAGAACTATATTCTAGGCATAAGCATCTATTCAAACATTTCTCTTAAATCCAGCTGTTACAAACAAGGTGATAGTAAACAACGTCAAAAACCTTGGGTGCCAGGAGCTATGAAGAAGAATCAGTGCAATGCCTCCATTAATTCCACTGACCCACTGAAAATACTATTTATAAGAGGTATTCACCTCCCTTCCTCCAAGTATTCACCAAAGAATCAATTGGCATCCAATTAATGTGCCTGTATTATGGACCAATGGGCACTTATAAAATAAATAAATAAATAAATAAATAAATAAAATCTTAAAAAAAAATAGTTAGGTAGTAAATTTTATATTGTATTTTGTTTTACCACAATTTAAAAAATGGGAGAAACTGGGCAAGGGGGTATATAGAAACTTATTTATTTTGCATATACTAACAAAAATATGCATATGCACCCAGAAAAAATTGCTATATGCTGTAAGATTCTATTTATTTATTTATTTATTTATTTATTTATTTATTTATTTATTTATAAGTTTTATTTATTTGACAGAGAGAAACACAGCCAGAGAGGGAACACAAGCAGGGGGAACGAGAGAGGGAGAAGCAGGCTTCCCGCCGAGCAGGGAGCCCGATGTGGGACTCGATCCCGGGTCTCCAGGATCATGACCTGAGCCGAAGGCAGTCGTCCAACCAACTGAGCCACCCAGGCACCCCTGTAAGATTCTATTTAAAGAAACTGCAGAAAATGTAAACTTGTCCATGGTAGAGAAAACATCAGTGACCTCCTGGGGCTAGATCTTCCTAGGTACAGATCAAAAGGAGCATAAAGAACATTTAGGGGGACTGGATATATTTATTACCTTGAATTGCATAATAGTCATGTGTGTCTATACACGGGAAGACTCACCAAATTCCTCAATCTTCTGGAAAGTCATCTACAAAAAAACCTTCAGCTAACATCATGTTTGAGCGTATATACTACATGTTCTTCCCTGAGCAAAAGACCATGAAGAAGGCAAAGATGACCACTTTTACCACTTCTACTCAACACTGTACTAGAAGTTCTAGCTATTGGAGTAAAGCAAAGGTAGGAATGAAAGAAGGTGGGGCAGAATAAAGGGAGAAAAAAATAAAGAGAGGGAGGGAGGAGAATGGGGGACAGGGATAAAGGAAAGAAGTTCATTAAAGAAGGGCATAAGAATCAGAGAGGAAGAAGCAAAACCACATCTCTATTTGCAGATACCATCACGGACTACCTAGAATATCCCCAGGAATCCATGCTACAACTACTAGAACAAAATAGTGACTTGGCAAGATTGTAGGATACAAGGTAAGTACTTCAAAATCAACTGTATTTTTAAATACCAGCAGAAATGCCTGGAAAATGAAATTAAAGATCAATTCTATTTATAATCATATAAGATTAAGATTGAATACATGGGGATAAGCTCATCAAAGGATGTGTAAGAGTTCCACGCTGAAAACTACAAGGCATTGTTGAGAGAAATTAAAGACCTAAATAAATGTAAAGATACACCATGTTTGTGGACTGAAATACTTACTATTGTTACAATGTTGTTTCTCCCCATATCAAACCACAATCATAAATCCAGCAGGCTTTTTATAGCAACTGGTAAGTCAACTCTAAAAGATATAGGGAAATACAGAAGGTCTAGAATTTCTAAAACAGCCTTGAAAAAAACCAGAATGCTGGAAGACTTACACTATCTGATTGCAAGACTAACTATAAATCTACAAAAATGAAAACAGTGTGAGACTCCTGGCATAAGGAATGGCAAATAGATTCATGGGATGTAGTGCAGCTTCAAGAAATAAGATGTGCACTTCTATGGTCATGCGATTTTCAAATAGGGAAAGGAAAGCCTTTTCATCAAACAGTACTGGAATAATTGCATGTCCATATGAAAAAAAGGAACCTTAACTCCTGTATCATACCATAACTAAATATTAATTTGAGATGGATCAAAATCCCAAACATAAAAGCTAAAACCACAATGTTTGTTTATAGATAAACAAAAGAACATTTTGTGTCTTGGTAGAAGGCAAAAATGACCTAAGTCACAAAGCAATAAGCACCATAAAAAAGTGATGAAGTGGACTTCAAATTTAAAGACTTCTGCACATTAAAGACATTCCTAAGAAGATAAATAAGCAAGATGCAAATGGAGAGAAAATACACACAGAATATCTAATCTATCAGAAGACTGGTACCCACATACGTAAGAACTCAAAAACTTAATTAAAAAAAGACAGCCTAGTAAAAAAGGATGAAATATTTAAATGGATACTTCACCAAGGAATATATATCAATGGCCACCAAGCAAATGCAAAATGACTCACCTATATCTTGATATGCGACTATATAGTGGTACCAGTCTGTCAGGTTGTAGGACTTGGCCAGCAGTGTTATACAATTTCAGTAATATTAGTGCAGGAACCAGACGTTAGGATCTAATCAAACTAGAGAGCTGAAAGGCAAGAGCCTTGAACACACGGACAAGAAAGTGGTCACAGGTTTTAGACTAGATAAAGAAAACAAGTTCAGGAAGTAGCTGGGAAATTGTGGGTGGAGGAAATGTGAGTCCAGAGAATATTGATATTGAACTATCAAATTTATGAATTTGAATACATGAAAATGTTGACTTTGTTTTCATTAGTCTATTTTTTCCCCAGAGAGCATGCAACTGCTACTCCATGTGACCAGAGTCAAGAGGAGAGTTAGAGAAAACAAGGTTAATACCTTCAATGCTGTATATTTGTACTTTATCCTCAGGCACAGTCACTGCTTCCCACTGATGATCCTTAAATTTAGAAACAGGTTTGACCATAAATAAATAATTTACTTCTGCTTTAATTCTTCTTTAAACACCAGTTTAAAAATTTAAAAGTTATACAAACAATAAAGTTATTTTATTATGTATCATAAGTAACACATTTCTTGCTCCATTAATTGATTGTATAATACATTACACTGTGTCACATTTAACCTATTTGTTCACTTATAAAAGGAAATACTGGTATGATTTCCTAGTATAATGGCATAATTTCTTGTTTTTGACCAAAAAAGGAATTACTACCATTGATATTTATTAGAGGATTTTTTTTTTTAAGATTTTATTTATTTGACAGAGAGAAACACAGCCAGAGAGGGAACACAAACAGGAGGAGTGAAAGAGGGAGAAGCAGGCTTCCCGCTGAGCAGGGAGCCCGATGTGGGACTCAATCCCAGATCTCCGGGATCATGACCCGAGCTGAAGACAGTTGCTTAACCAACTGAGCCACCCAGGTGCCCAAGGATATTCTTTTTAAAGTTACCAAATCCTGTCATTTATGCCTTTGAAATAGTGTGAAATCTAATGCATTTCTCCGTTCCCACTCACTGATGGTTCTTAGATTCAAACACTGAATGCATATGAATAATCACCGTATTTGCCCCTTCCCTCTTCCATGTGTTTTCATTGAAAATTTGTATAACTTAATAATACTGAATTCGCACACACACACAAATAACTTAATGCTGAATTCACACCCACACACTCACAC
Source organism: Spilogale gracilis (assembly GCA_004023965.1). Classification (NCBI taxonomy): domain Eukaryota; kingdom Metazoa; phylum Chordata; class Mammalia; order Carnivora; family Mephitidae; genus Spilogale; species Spilogale gracilis. The sequence goes on along the minus strand of PITA01011582.1, from coordinate 61,859 downwards.
ACATACACACACAAAAGAACTACAGGAAAAATTAGATACCATTCCTAAAAGATGACCTTCCATTAATCTTATAAGGAAAATAGATCCCCTTCTTTTATTTCTTAAGGACATTTTATAGAAATTCACCTGATACCTCAATCTCTTCATGAATTCCCTCCACTTCTTTTCCTGAATTGAAACCAGCTGGCATGCTGGGGGCACCACTACTGTCACAGCATCTCCAGCTAAGGTACTAATTCTCCCACACCTCAAAGCCTCAGGGTCAGGAGGTAAGGGCTGCTATCCTCTTCTCTGCCCCAAAGCTTTGAGCAGCTTATTTTCTATGTGTAAAAACACTTGCTCCTTTGAGGCACATGCCAGATGGTTGTTAACTTCAAAGTGTTGCTTCCTGGTTGATTGCCTTCCTTTTTAAGAAATTTTATATTTTGGAAATTTTCATAACTTTTATTTATATATTTTTTTTATTTTTTAAAAGATTTTATTTATTTATTTGACAGAGAGAAACACAGCTAGGGAGGGAACACAAGCAGCATGAGTGAGAGAGGGAGAAGCAGGCTTCCCACTGAGCAGGGATCCCAGACGTGGGGCGGGATCATGACTTGAGCCCAAGGCAGACACTTAACGACTAAGCCACCCAGCCGCCCCTATATTTTTTAACTTAAATTCAATTAACATACAGTGTACTATTACTTTCAGAGGTAGAGTTCAGTGATTCATCAGGCTTATATAACACCCAGTGCTTGTTACATCACATGCCCTCCTTAATGTCCATCACCCAGGTACCCCATCCCTCCACCCCTTTCCCCTCTAGGCAACCCTCAGTTTGTTTCCTATTACTAAGAGTCTCTTATGGTTTGTCTCCCTCTGATTTCATCTTGTTTTATTTTTCCCTCTCTTCCCCTATGATCGTCTGTTCTATTGCTTAAATTCCACATATCTGTGGAGATCATATAATTGTCTTCCTCTGACTGACTTATTTCTCTTAGCATAATACCCTCCAGTTCCATCCATGTCATTGTAAATGGCAAGATTTCATATTTTTTGATGGTTGAGTAGTATTCTATTGTGTGTGTATATGTGTACGTGTGTGTGTGTGTGTGTGTAAACACCATATACCATGTGTGGTATGTGCATATATGTATTTATAAACAATCCAACAGAATACACACACACATCATCTTTATCCTTTTATCTGTCAATGGATATGTGGGCTTTTTCCATAGTTTGGTTATTGTGGACATTGCTGCTATGAACATTTGGGTACAGGGCCCCTTAAAATCACTATCTTTGTATCTTTGGGGTGAATACCAGTAGAGCAATTGCTGAGTCACAGGGTAGCTCTATTTTAAACTTCTTGAGGAACCTCCATACTGTTTTCCAGAGTGGCTGCCCCAGCTTGCATTCCCACCAACAGTGTAAGAGGGTTCTCCTTTCTTTGCATCCTCGCCGGCATCTGCTGTTTCCTGACTTGTTAATTTTAGCCATTCTGACTGGTGTGATGTAGTATCTCATTGTGGTTTTGATTTGTATTTCCCTGATGCCAAGTGATATGGAGCTTTTTTGTTTTCATGTGTCTGTTGGCCATTTGAAAGGTTTTCTTTGGAAAAATGTCTGTTCATGTCTTCCACCCATTTCTTAACTGGATTATTTGTTCTTTGGGTATTGAGTTTGAGAAGTCCTTTATAGACTTTGGATACTAACTCTTTATCAGATAAGACATTCACAAATATCTTCGCCCATTCTATATGTTGTCTTTTGGCTTTGTTAACTATTTTCTTTGCTATGCAAAAGCTTTTTATCCTGATGAAGTCCCAACAATTCATTTTTGCCTGTTTCCCTTGCCTTTGGAGACATGTCTAGCAAGAAGCTGCTGTGGCCAAGGTCGAAGAGGTTGCTCCCTGTATTATCCTCAAGGATTCTGAGGTCTTTCATCCATTTTGAGTTAATTTTTGTGTATGGTGTAAGGAAATGGTTCATTTCATTCTTCTGCATGTGGCTGTCCAGTTTTCCCAACACCATTTATTGAAGAGACTGTCCTTTTTCCATTCAACATTCTTTCCTGCTTTGTTGAAGATTAGCTGATCATAGAGTTTAGGGTCCATTTCTGGGCTCTCTCTTCTGTTCCACTGATCTATGTGTCTGTTTTTGTGCCAGCACCATGCTGTCCTGATGATTACATCTTTGTAATAGAGTTTGAAGTCCAGAATTGTGATGCCACCAGCTTTGGTTTTCTTTTTTCAAAATTCCTTTGGCTATTCAGGGTCTTTTCTGGTTCTATACAAATTTTAGGATTATTTGTTCCCAGCTGTGTGAAAAGTGCTAATGGTATTTTCATAGAGATTGCACTGAATGTATAGATTGCTCTGGGTAGCAAAGACATTTTAACAGTTATTTGTTCTTCCAATCCATGAGCATGGAATATCTTTCCATTTCTTTTTTTTTTTTTAAAGATTTTATTTATTTGACAGAGAAAAACACAGCGAGAGAGGCAACACAAGCAGCGGGAGTGAGAGAGGGAGAAGCAGGCTTCCCACTGAGCAGTGGAGCTGTGTTTCTCTCTGTCAAATAAATAAATAAAATCTTTAAAAAAAAAAGAGAGAGACAGAAGAAAGATATTAAGCAGCCACTACATGGAGAATGGCTTTTAGGAAAGTCAAGAGAATACAGGGAGAAAGTACTACCACTATAGAAACCCAAGAAAAGAAAGAATTCTAAATATATATTTGGGAGGAACCTCTCTGCATTTCTAGGTTAGTTTCTAGCACATGGCAGGCATTAGACATTTATAAATGCATTTTATACTATCCCTACCACATATCATACTGTAATTGCTTATTTTCTTATTGAAATCATCCATTAGACCAAACTAAGTGGAGGCAGGGACTACATCAATCCTATTCTATCCTCATCTCCGAAAACTGAAGTTCATTTCTAAAGAAAACCTAGTTAAAAAAGATTCCTACAGGGCACCTGGGTGGCTCAGTGGGTTAAAGCCTCTGCCTTAGCTCAGGTCATGATTCAGGGTCCTGGGATAGAGCCCCACATCAGACTCTCTGCTCAGCAGGGAGCCTGCTTCCTCCTCTCTCTCTGCCTGCCTCTCTGCCAGTCTTGTGATCTCTCTCTCTGTCAAATAAATAAATAAAAGCTTAAAAAAATATTCCTACAAACCCTGCTGGAATAAATACACCAGTTAAAACCATCAGTGACCTTGAGAAGGAGTGCTAATATTTGGAACTCAATTTTAATTAAGTAGTCTATGAAGGTGCTCTCAAATAAAAAGAAATAATGGTATGTGGAAATCCTCAGGGGCATTTGCTTAATGTCTGTCTATAGTTGACCTAGAACAAAAAGCAGGATTTTACAAGAGACAGAGTAAAAAGACTATACCCTTATTAAAATATCAGCAACCACAATTAGATTAGTAAATGCAGATCAACTCTTAGTTGGAATTTTAAAAGTGACTATACAGTCCGGACTAGAAGTATGCCCCTGGACTAAATATTAAGTGGTAGCTATTTGGAAACAATGGCTCAAGAATTCTCCTCAAGTTAAAAAGAAGTCAGAAAATATACCATCTGGTTGGAAGGTTTAAATATAGATACAATATAGCATGTAAAGAAGTAAATCATTTCCAAGTACAACCATAGAATCAATACCTTACTATTTTCAAACAGAAGATTTTATGAATGGATAAGACCACTCATCCGTATTTGTTAAAATATTTTTAAGTGAGTGCCTCTACACTTGAATAACTGATATCTTTTCTAGATTCCAGTTCATATGTTCATATGAATGTTAAATGTTATGTCACTAACATGTAATTTATTTCTGATAAATCTTAGGTTAAAAAACAACTATTAAAATCTATCATTAATTTTTCTGTTGCAATAAAACATCAGAAATAATCTTCATTTCTAATTAACTAAATGGGTTACCATGCTAATCAGAACTATGGGGTTAATATTAAAATCATTTAAAATAGCAGGAAAAATAAATACACGAAAATCTACATTATTAAATTAAAACATTTTATATCATACACACATACAAACATAAAATGGTAGATGGAATAAAGCTTACATCATTATCTCCAGCAATGTAGAATGATAGAGTCTGGCTCCCAAGATTAAAATCTATCCAAAATTCCTCAAGTTTTTCATCTGAAGGTATTTGCAACTAATTAAGAAAACATAAAATACTATTATATACTATGATTTTAAAAGTGACAATAGAAAATTATGGCTATGTTGTATTACTGTTTTTTTTTTTAAAGAAAAGAGGAGAACCAGAAGGTGAAGTAAGAGAAAGAGCAGACAAGTAGAGCATTTAAAACCAATTTAGAAACGAAAGAAATGATGCTTCAGTATCTTTTATGGAAATTATCTAGCTCCAAGAAATCACAAATATTCCAAGTTCAAATAAAGGTTGAAAGTATTAGTTTGAATATATTAATGAATGTTAAATCAATAATGGGCTTGACTTAAAGGAAAAAAAAGAAAATCTGAAGTACAGCCTTTATATTTCAGTTATCCTCAAATATGTCACTTCATAAAATGGCTCTTAGACACAGAATACTAGACCAGTTGTATTTGTAATCAAGCTATGACCATTTCTTTAAAGATTTTATTTATTTATTTAAGAGACAGTGTGAGTGAGAAAGAGTACAAAAGAGGAGAAGGTCAGAGGGAGAAGCAGACTCCCTGCAGAGCTAGGAGCCCAATGTGGGACTCCATCCCAGGACTCCAGGATCATGACCTGAGCCGAAGGCCAGTGGCTTAACCAACTGAGCCACCCAGGCACCCTGAGTTATGACCATTTTTAACATTCTTGTCAACTTGTAACCTGTAATTCACTAAACTACATATCAAAGTTTATGTAATACCTAAAACATGTTAAATGTATTTATTTATTTTTAAGATTTTTTTAAAACATTTGAGACAGAGAGATACAGAGAGAGAACATGAGCAGGGAAAGAAGCAGAGGGAGAGGGAGAAGCAGACTCCCCAATGATTGGTGAGCCCAAAGTGGAGCTCGATCCCAGGACCCCAGGATCATGACTGGAGCTAAAGGCAGATGCTTAACCATCTGAGCCACCCAGGAGTCCCAACATGTTAAATTCAAAACTTACCTCATATTTATCAAGAAATGCTGATAAACAAGGAAATGTAAAGACCCTGAAATAAAAAGTAGTTTCTGTTAAAAAAAAAGTATTAATAAGCTTTCACACTGTAATCTTGACTAGCCATAGAAATCATGTCTAGAATCAAAAGGTAATCAGGCTGCAGTCCTAATGATTTAAATAAAATCGTATCTCCTTCTAAACTAAAATAAAAGTTTAATGGAAATTTGTTTCTGTAGAAAAACTGTATTACTTTGAGGATACTACTCAACCTCCCCTTCTGACTATAGTGACTATATCAATTTACTTTTTATGCTATTGACTAGGAGTAGAAATTCCTACTTTAGCTTATACTATGAAGATAGTGGAAGCTTCCACAGGATTTACCCAGGAAAAGAAGAACAGAAATGAATAATACAGCTAACAAAAATGACTGAATTTGCCAAACACTTTCTTGGTCAGACACTTTTTATCATAAGCACTTAACATATAATCATCTCATCTAATTTTTACAACAAACATATGAGGTAGGTATTACTGTATTCTTAGTTTACAGCCGAGGAAATTGAGGCAAGTAAATTTAACAATCTGCCCAACATTAGAATAGGAAGAGGGGAACCTATGATTCAAAGCCAAATAGCTTGAGTCCCTGCCCTCAACCCTCACCCTGTCTTTGTTTTCCTAGCAAGTAAAGTAAATGTAAACTCATTCATCCAATAAAGGTGTCTTCAGCATCTATAACACGGTGCTAGGCAATGAACTACGACTACTACTCTGTTACTATCAAAAGTGTTAATCACCTTTCATTCATGCCCATTCCTGAGATTAAATAACCTCAGAAAGAGGTTAGTGTTACAGTGCAGTAATTATAAAAAAGGGAACTTGTTCGCTATATATTTTTATTGCAGCATGTGGATGAAGGAGGTAGCTCAAGTTAATATTTATGCAAGATTTTTATTATTCCTCAAACACTAAATTTATGATAAGGTATACATAATTCTGAATTAAACCAGTATTATTAATACTAAATAAAAATGCATGTTTCCTCTAAAAAGTACAAAGTAAAATAAGACCAGTGGGAACTTATTACAGTCTATCAGTGCAGTAACTTACTCCATGGTGTTACAAAAGATATTGTTTTAAATATCCCTGTGCATTTTACATCCCAAGTGACCAAAAAAAAAAAATTTTTTTTTTAAAGATTTTATTTATTTGACAGAGAGAAACACAGCCAGAGAGGGAATACAAGCAGGGGGAGAGAGGGAGAAGGAGGCTTCCTGCCAAGCAGGGAGCCGGATGTGGGACTTGATCCCAGGTCTCCAGGATCATGACCTGAGCCGAAGGCAGTTGCTTAACTAACTGAGCCACCCAGGTGCCCATGACCAAATAAATTATAAAGGTCCAACAACACTGTGTCCTCCCTCTTGAGCTAGTTTTTTTCATCAGTAAATAGTTGAATACTGTATTAAGTTTACCTTCTCTTGTCTCCGAGCATGCCATTTACAAGGTTGAGAAATACTCTGCAATCCTAATTTAAAAAAGAGAGAGAGACTTTTAAAAAGTATAGTAATAGAAAAAAACCTGTTGTTAATTTGTTATTTTTATACTACTTACTGTTTCAAATTCAGAGTCTTTAATTCCTTTAAATGCATTAGCAATAAAATCCATTGAAAACCACTGACATGCCAGGTCTTGTCTCTGTTTTTCTGTAGTCATTCTACATAGTGCTTCTACGATACCTACTTGTAAGTCATAATCTTAAAAAAAAAGTTGTTAATGTATTATTGGAAATTATGAGAGGTACGTTTATAAAAGTCATTGGTTATAAGGAATTAAAACAAGCAAGAGAAAGAAGGAAAATACTAGTGTCATTCACTGATCTTTTGCCATTTTGTTCATATGGATCAGAGAGATGTTATCAGTACAGAAATGAATACATCCCAAATAACAAGTTTAGCCCAAATAACAAGTTTACTAATATAACAGTAAAACTTTTTTTTAAAAGGATATTTGAAGGAAACTCCTAAATATTCAAAGACTCTGCCATTCCATCATCAGAGTTGTGAAGTGCAAACTAACTCATACAGTAGTCTATAATCACAGCAGCTTTCACTTTTGTATGATGGTTACAGTCATTCTAAAGTACTCTAACAAGTGGTTTGTTCTATACGTATCACTACAACAGAATTTTCTCACATGAAACTTAGAAGAGATTGAGTTCTTTTAATAAACACATTGTTTAAAAACAAATCTTAAAGTCCCCAAAATATTAATAAACCTTCAAATTCATAAAACACAATTTGAGGAATTTCTTCCTCCTCATTACCAAATGGTAATTCAAATATGTTAGAAAATTAAGTTATTATTCATAAATCTACCAGCAGGCACAGTTTGTATTTGAAGACTCCTACTGTCATGTTTAACTATTATTTTAGTCTGACAGATATAGATCATTTAATCACCTATTAGTAATTAAAAATTGCTTGATTGTACAGTTTATAATTTCCTCACATAATCTCACTATATTACAATATTAATGTTATTTTAACTAAAGAGATATTATATTCTATTAATTTGGAATAATTTCAAATATGAACATTTGGAAAAAGCATACTTACCTCCGGCATCTAAAATCCTTTCTCCCATACTACTCCTGTAAATTGAAATAACAGATTACATACCAAACTAGTACTACATAAATAAAAAACCCACATAGTTAGGGGGAAAAACTTCACTAAAATTTACAATTGGCTAGTTTCACAGACTTCTGCAGAAAATATAACCATAAATTATATTAGAAATCTCCAATAGTTTAACAGTTTTAATTATTAATGCAACTCATGGTTGTCTTACAGCCTTATAAAATATCCTTTAAATTTTTGACCTAAGCCACTTATTAAAGCAATATGGTACAAATTATTACATGAGAATTAACATTTCTTGGTTAGAGAGTATTTTCCTGGCATCTTGAGGCATTTTGTCAAGCATTGCATTCATTTTTTTTAGAGTCTAGAAAAGAAAAAAAGATAATCCATTAACTTTATATATTCAGTGAAACAAAGCATTTAGAGAAATATTCTAGGTATACAAACTTAGAAGCCTATTTTTTTTTTCTTAAGTACAGCATTTTAAGCAGGGAATGGAGAAGGGTGGAGGAAACAATACAAAGCATAAAATAGTGAATACAAAAAAACATGCAACAAAGGATATCAAGAATAAAATATACCGTGATTCCAGTTATGCTCTTTACAAAAAGACATAGATCTATTATTATTCTATTATAAGAACTAAAGGAGCAAAAACTATTACCCAATTAATATTTGTTCTTACGGTTATATATATGTACATATATACATATACTAATACAGGCTATTTTTAACATTTAAATACTGAGAACTATTATCTAGGTGCTATAATTTATTTTCATATGAGCTATATGCATACATAAACACAGATAGCTATGAATTTTCAATAAATATTTGGGTAACATATTTATTCATTATGTCAGACAATTAAGACAACAGAAATTCACTACATAGTTTAGTACCAAGAAAAAATTATTCATTTTGATTAATAGCTACTAAGTTGTTTCACTCTCTCATTTTTAGGTTTTTAAAAAAAAATCTAACAAATGACTTTACCTCCTGCTGAATGCAAATATTCACTCTTGAGTCAATAACCAGGACACAGATTTGAGGCACGAAAATTTCCACTACTTGCTTTTTACCTGAAAGTGTTAAACATTAATAAATGTGTATTTTAAATTCTTTTAAATAGCAATCTTTTCTTATATGAGTTAATGAAAGAATGTACTAGTCAGTACTACCACTGACAGTCTTGGGCAGCAGGACACATAAAATCCAGTCCTAGTTGTCCCACTAACTAGCTCTGTGGCTTTGAAAAAAACACCTTTCAACAGATTTGACTCATTTTGAACTGGCAAAGGCATAACTTCAGATTCAGCTTCTCCTTTCAGTCCTAAGGTAGTAGGACTTTTTTTCAGATGAAATAAATATAGTTCAAAAGTGAATTTCCATTGTGAAGTTCTTATGAAAACTGGTCTTATTAATTTAGTCATACCTCGAAAGTTCTGTAATGGTCATAACCACGCTTCGATATAAAGATCTAAATATCTTGAGCTTTTTTCTAAAGTTAACCCTATTCTCAAAAGACAAGGTTTAGGAATGCCTGGCTGGCTCAGTCCTTAAGCATCTGCCTTTGGCTGGTCATGATCCCAGGATCCTGGAATAGAGCCCCACATGGGGCTCCCTGCTTGGCCAGAAGCCTGCTTCTCCCTCTCTCACTCCCCCTGCTTGTGTTCCCTCTCTAGCTGTGTTTCTCTCTGTCAAATAAATAAATAAAATCTTAAAAAGAAGAAAAAAGACAAGGTTTATCAATACTAAATATATTCAGAGAATTTGCCATATGCTATTTCATAATACAAATTTAAAAAATAATTTTAAATAATGGCAATACTGCAACAGAAAATATACAACCTTCCAGGTAACTGGAAGGTAAAAAAAGAATAAAATCACTCAAGTAGGTAAAAAGAGATAATTATTTACTTAAAAAAACACTTGGATTACTTCATATTAACTGATGCTTTAGGACTGTTTCCTTCCCTAAAAACTTAAAAATTTAGGCTAGGTTATATGTCAAGCATAAAGCAATCAGTGAAAAAGTAGCACTAACTACTACTGAAGTAAATGGCAATTGAGCTTTAAAAAATATTTTGGCTTTGAAGGCAAACTGCCCCTTATTTATAAACTATTCACCAGTCTCAATGACCAATCCTGGGTAATTTTTCTTCAACCAACAGAGAGAAAATAATTTGCTGGACTGCTTCCTTGGCACAAAACAATGGTCATTTGCAAGTGAAGATGAGTTGTTATATGCTCTACATATTGAAAATCCTGTCCCATTTGATAAACAGTTGGCCCACAAACCAAATCCACCCCACTGCCCATTTTGTATGGCTCTATTATTCATCAGCAGATACTCTATGGAAATATCTGAATCACTGAGCCAGCAGTATCAAAGTGAATTTCATTCTACTCTCATGAACTCAGCTAATATCAAGTACCACTGAATGGCTGCAGTGGGCTATCGACTTAGCATGGGCTATAGAGTTGATGTTTCTTAATGAATTCAACCCAAGTTACAAGGCAAAAACCATTTTTATATGAGAAACTTATACTTCACTAAAGTCATTTCAATGAAAGTAAGGTTATGTGACTCGTAAGTAATGCCAAACTGTTTTATACATTTCCCAGGTTGTCAAAAACTAAAACAAGGAGTGAGACTTTCATTCCCACACAATTTACAGGAGTATATTTTTTCTAAAGTCCTAAAATTTCTAAACTCTAAAATTACAGGTAAAATCCAGCATCATTTCTGGACACTGATGAAGTACAAAGGAAATTTCCATATTTCAAAATCCATTTAAATGTTCAGCTGGAGGGCTTCCACCTAGCCCTCAGTTGAAAGTGATTCATCTGCGATGCAATGACATTCTAAAAGACAAATACTAAGAATCTAATATAATTCCATAAATGCTTTCCAAGTGATGAACATGCCCAATTAAAAATCATGCTCATGAACTGATATCAGTATTTGGCATTATCTACATGATAAGACATTTTCTAAAGCAATTTACATATAATCTCATTACAGATAAGCATAAAAAATGAACATTTGCAATCAATTCTGATAAGAGCGAACACTAACTCTGAGCCTTAATTAAGTGAAATGTCATCCCCTCAAAAGAGTGTTATTCTCATTAGTTGACCTATATTACAAAAACACTGCACTCAATTATTGTAGTATCTTAAATTGTATCAAGATATCTGTGGAAATCTGTTTTCTTTCTTGGCATATAAGTACCTATAGCATATCCTTGATTTCTTTTGCTTGGTCCTAATATAAAGCTTAAAATGTTTACTACCTGGCCCTTTACAGAAAAAGGTTGTTGGATCCCCAAATTAAACAGTTAGATTCCTAATAGCAGGACAATACTCTGAGGATTGCAAAATTATACTAAAACTCTAATAGCAAATTATTCTTTTAAAAGAAGAAAATGTTTATTATACCTTCATCACTGATGTCATGTATGACCTGGAAAAAAAGTGAATATTTAATTTGTAATTTATTATCTTGTATTATAAACCTTCTTTGTATTGGTATAGTAGTAAATATTAAAATAGTATTAAAGTAACATCATATCTGAATTCACTATGTAATTATTTAACTTTAATTTATTAACTATTTAATTGTATTAATCAGGGGAAGTGCTTTATACAATCTGAGCAGACTAATCCAATCAAGTCACGAACCAATCTGTCAGTGACTTTTAGGCTCTGAACATACAAAATACAAATTGTATTTTAAATAAACACATGCTTGTAAGATTCGTTAATCAATGTAATTTTTACCATCAAAAGATCAAATAAGTCTTCTATCATATTTATAACTGCCTCATCTTTTGAATTTCCTTGACTGATAATAATCTCCTTTGATTTTTCAAACCAGGCAACCATGTAAAAAAAGAAATACATACATTAGTTACTTTGAATTCAATTTTAATAATTTTAAGAATGTACTTATCTTGCATAAACAGTAAACCTAGAAATAAAGGAACATTAAAAATAAAAATTCCAGTATTATATGAAAAGAAGTTTTATGTTTTTAAATATCTTTGTTGTTTTCATTTTTTTGGTAACTCATTATATTTTACCATTGTTTAGATGGGAATGGATGAACTAATCCTAATTCTAGGCAGAAGACCTTGATTTCCCCTTTCAAATTCCTAGTTCAGTTACATTCATTAGCAGATGAAGACAAATCATTATTATAAATTAGATTATTTTGGCATTATTGCTTTTTGAGAAGTTTTGGTGTTATTTTACTTAATTCATATATTTGAGAAGAGACTGTATCTTAGGTACTGTTTTCTGTGCTAGGTATACAGAAATGAGTAAAGCAAATAAAAATCAATATCCCACATTCTAGCATGGAAAATAGATAATAAGCAATATAAAAAGAAAACCAAAATTAGACAGTAAACAGAGAAAATAAAGGCCTCAGGGAGTTCTGGGACCTTAAATTCACATGCTCCTCAAGGAGCCTGGCGTACAGGGTGTCCTTTTCGATCTTCATCTTTGTAACATTGTTACAAAAATATTTATTTTACCTGAAGATTTATGTAAAGTCCTCAAATTTATTTTTCAACTGTTTGAACATTTATTTTTATTAGAAAACACACCTTGAATCCTACTTCCCTTCACATAAATACTACATATTCTATACTTATCTTTTGGACCAATCCTTGTTTTATCATAGTTTTAAGGCCAGCCTGCCCCAATATAGTGATATTTTTGCCACATCTTCCAAAAGAAACCAAAATGGTTGAAACTGCTTGGATATCCTTTTTATTAAGCTCCTAAAACAAAAAGTATACATTCAAACATCTGTAAATACAAAATAGTGTGGAACTGGCACTGTATAAGGAGTTTTGAAACCCTCACAAATCCTGAAAGTTAGCTACTACCATCATCTCCATATTGCAAAGTACAGAAGTGCAATTTAGAGAAGCAAAGCTTAAAGCCACCTAGCCTGTGAATAACAAACTCAGCACAAAAATGCAGATTTGTATAAATTCAAGAAACTTTAGACTATGGTACAATGAATCAGTTACCTTTCATTCTAAAAAGCTCTATGTATTTAACCAATGGAAATAAGAAATTTTTACTCAATGTTTTAGATTCATTAACAAATCTCAGATACTAGGGGAGATTTGGGATAATTTTTGTTTATTTGTTTTATTTTTGAAAGCACCAAGCACTGTACCTGTGACATGAAGAATATGCTGATACGTTTTTAAAGAAGGAGATTATGCTGAGTGAAATAAGCCAAGCAGAGAAAATCAAGTTATCATATGGTTTCACTTAGTTGTGGAGCATAAGGAGTAATATAGAGGACAGTAGGAGAAGGAAAGGAAATGGGAAGTGGGGTAAATTGGGGAGGGAGACAAAACATGAGACTTTGGACTCAGAAACAAACTGAAGGTCTTGGGTTGGGGGAATGGGTGAGCCTGGTGGTGGGTTGAGGGCAGCAATTGCATTCAGCACTGGGTGTGGGGCATAAACAATGAATCTTGGAACACTGAAAAAAATAAATAAATTATTCTAAAAAAAGTTTTTCAAACTTCAAACAGGTAAACTATTTTTCCTCACTTTAAGTAATACTTAATAGTGACAACACTATGTAAACATAATCTTTTGTATATATTTAGAAAACAGTAGTCTAACATGTTTTTGGGACTCCAGATTTTTTAAAAAATAAGCACTCATTTCTATAATTATAAGCAAGTTTGCCAAAGCCTTTTTACTCATTTCTTCCAATAGAGTATTTCTTCCTAGAAAGAGTGCTAGCCAATAATTTTAACAATCATTCAACAAAAAGGAATATTTACCCTGCTTACAAGGTCATCCAACTTGTGGAAAAACTGCTTGCTACATTTAATCTTCACATCTTCACAAATATCAATTTGTAAAAGTGTTTTCAAAGGTTTGAAATCATTTTTCCTTAAAGCATCATCAATGCATTTTTCCAACTGCTAGAGAAATACAGTTAATGACACAGAGATTGAATCAAAACCAAAATTAGTCACCATGTGCAATCCAGTAATTCAAGAATTGTTGCCACGTGAAAATTCTCAAGAGCTCATATCAATTCACTTTTTTTTTTTTTAAAAAAAAGCTACTATTAAATTTGGAGTAACAGAGATAGAGATCAAGCTTCTTTCATAATAGCAAGATTCTACATAATATATATATATATTCTAATTTTCCACTTCATAGCCTTTATTGTAAAGTCATCCTTATGCTGAGCTCAAAAAAGAAACCTATTAATTAAAGAAACAAAATAAACTTTATAGTAACTAATACTTAAAACCATGGCTAAAACCCTAACACATTTGAATATCAATTTTTTAATGAGGTTTAAACAGTCTTTAAAAAATGCACAAAGACAGATAAAAAGCACTGTTTGGAAACTGTATCAATATAATTTAAGAATTACATATATAATTCATATTATACATTCATAACCTTTACAGAATCCACCATCTTTACTACTAAAGTAGAACATCACTAATAAGGAATATTTGTACTATAATCTGATCACTAGATTTGGTAATAAATCACATACATGTTAAATAGATATATTAAATCAGTTTACCAAAATCCAAGTTTCTTATAATTTTAAACCCTCACATAAAAATATCCAGGCATATTAATATAATAAAAATATCCAAATTATACATGAGCCACTGCATAATTCTTTTCAATGTAAAAGGTATATGTAAATAATCATTTATAATTGAAAAGCTCTACAAAGCATCTTTCATACCTCATAAATAACAGATTTTGAAAACAAATCTACTGAAAAAAATGAAAGAGTAACATTTTAAATTATTCCACTCTTGACCACTTCATAAAGACAAGTAAGCTTCATTTTTCCTAAAAATATAGCATTTAACATCTATAAACAAACAAAAAAGGTTTAGAATTAAAATACTTCCCCTCTTTTGGTCTATCACTACATACCTGGAGATCCGGTCTTATGGGCATTTTGATTTAATTTTAAAACAGCAAGATAAAACAAACACTGTAAAACAAAACATATGCTTTTAGTATCTTATAGTCCATTCTGCATGTTTATCGTTCAAAATCCAAATACACATAAAATAAGCATCGGTGTTTATACCCAAAGCAATAAATAATTTCAAGTTCCTCATTGTTTATGAAATTACACATGTGAATCTGGTCAAAGAAGTTTCTGGAGGAAAGCCTGAAGATCATTTATTCAAGCTTTCTCTTCTTATAGGTTACTTAAATAAATGTCGCAAGTCTTATGAAAAGATCACAAAAGCAGTTAGTGAAAAAATACAAACCTGGACCTCTTTCATTAGGGATTCCTGGTATACTTGTTCCAACTTTGGGAATAAGAAGAAAAATAATCTTGAATTAATGTGTAAATGAAATTCAGTCTAGTAACATAGTATTTAAGAAGTGAAGAACATACAAGTGTACTGCCAAAGACCAGGCTTTTTATGAGACTAGACAAATATGCAGTGAAAGGAGGAAAAGAAAACCCAAGCACACTGTCTCTTTAAAGAAGAATGGAAATGGGAATCAACAGGTTACATTTAGCACGACCTATCATGTTTCTTTTTTTAAGATTTTATTTATTAATATGAGAGAAAAAGAGAGCAAGAGAAGGAGCTGTAGGAAAGGCATGGAGCACAGAGCCCAATGTGGGGTTTGATCCCAAGACCCTGAAATCAGGACTGAGCCAAAGGCAGACACTTAACTGACAAAGCCCCCAGGCATCACTTACCACCTTGACAAAAGCATCTAACATTTTCTAATGTGATTTGGCCATTAGCTCTATCAAGGAAAAGAAACAGCATCTTTCCTAGATATTATAACTGGAACAATTTAAAAATAATCTGTACTATGAAAAGCTTCATAATAGACACACCAGGAAATCCAACATACAGAGACAATTAATTAATTAACCCAAAATGAATACAGGACTACGTATTCATGAGAACAATTGTTGTTAGTCACAGTCTACTTTCTTGCAGATGTACTAAAATTTAAGTGCCAGTGGGGGCATACATACCAGGAAGACAAAAGGCATGAGTAAAAAAAAATCTCTTGGGTTTTCAAATTAACTCTAGGGGTAAAAAACTGATCCCCAGAGAAATATTTGCTCCATGTGCATAAGGAGCCAAATCTAAAGATGTTTTTGCAGCACTGTTTTCAGTGGCAAAAAATTCAAAAGTACCCAGATAGGAGTTAGCAATGGGAGGGAAGGTGAAGAATGAATAAAATGCAGTATATGATAATCAATTTTATAAACGTAGCAGATGAACCAGTATTTTAGATATTTGTAGCCAGTTTTAAATGAAAAACATGATGCCAGATGATACGTACTGTGAAATGGCATTTACGTGAAAAAAAGAAACACTGTCTTATTTATGATTATATCTCTAAGAATAAGTATATGTGTGTGTGTGTGTGTGTGTGTGTGTGTGTACTTGAATGTGTGGTGGGAGGGAGAGGGAAAGGGACATTCTGTTGGGAGAGTTTGTCAGCTCATTGGGGAGGAATAGTAGTGAGTTGCGCAAAACTGTAACTTGCTATTTGTCAAAGGCAAGCTTTATTTGTAATTTATGCTTATGTGCCTTTTTATAAGTACAATAAAGTCTTGCCAAAATACAGGTAAGTGGGATCCAAAACATGGGGAAAATGTAAGTTGGGTTATTATGAGGGGATGAAAATGACCAAGGCCAGCCTCCACAGTTAAGCAAGCTGTGAAGACCAACTGCTCTATCCCAGCCTATCCAGGGCCTAGTTGTGATTATGCTCCATCTGGCTGTGATTGTCTGGGGCGATTCTAGGTCCATGACTAGCTGGCAATTCCAGTATACCAACAATGATTCCAAGATCTCTAAATAGCTGGTTGTCATTTTGTCATTTTGCATGACACAGAGAGCTCTGACACAGAACATACTAGAAACTCAGGGACCCACTCTTTGCTTCCCCAATTTCAAAGAAGGGATTTGCCTATTTTCTACTTGGCTTCACTCTTCCTTAATTCTCCCCAGGACATCACAGAAAATAGAACTTTAGCCTGGTTCTGTTTGAGAATGTCATGTCACACACTGTTAAAAGATTTTAACACACACACACACTTGTTTCATAGAAAATGTGGGGGGAGGATATGAAAAGTATTATCTCAAATACAGGGGTAAGAAATATGTACTGGAGGTCAACAACCAAAAGGGTGATTACTGAGAAACAAGGTAGGCTAGAACCTGAAGCCTCCACTACTGGCACTATTATATGCCTGAAGCTTAAGGGGGTAGCTGTCTGCAGGAGGAACTATTCCTTGGGTCATACGATATAGGATATCACAAAGGAATGAAATGATAAAATGTATACAAGAAAATTTGAGATATGAAGGAGACATTCCAATATCTACCCAAGAAGAATCCCAAAAATTACATAAAAAAAAAATAGCGGGGTAGCAACAGTTGAATAACAGCCAATGATTTTCCCATAATAAACAGATATCCACAAATTTAAAGAGTCCATTGAATAATAAAGAAGATAAATTTACAAACGCTGTGAGGTTATTTCTGAATAATAAAGGAGAAAATCTTAACTCAAAAAAGCAAAAACAAAAGCATGCAAAAAAATAACATAATAGATACCCTGTTCTCACAATAAATTTAGAAACCAGCTACAAAAGTAGCTTCAATTTTCTCTATACTTGGAAACTAAAATATATTCCTTTGCAGGATATAAAAAGATGGAAATGACTAAATATTTAAGTGAATATGTATACATACAGAAACCTGTAAGATGCAACCAAAGGAAAACTTAGAGTGCAATTCATAAACTTAGATGAATCTATGAAAACATGAGGAACAGCAGAGGTAGCCCAAAGTAACAGGGTTAGAGGACCTCCAGGTGGTAAAGCTATTAAATATTTAAAAATAACTATAAATACTGTGTACCTAACGATTATTCAAAAAAATGGAGAACTTGGATAGAAAATTAGAAACTAGGGTGGGAATAAGGAAGGTCACAGAAAAACTGAAAAAGAATCACACAATACTAGAAACACATAGTAACAAATTTATTAAGAACAAAATGGAACAACACATAGATGAAAATGATAGACACAGAACCTATATCAGAAAAAAATATCCAGAAAGTAACAAAGATACACAAAAATATGAGGAGGGAGACTAGAAGATAGAACAACACAGAGGAAAAGTTATGAAGCCCTATGAATCTGTCACTGAAATCCTTAGAGATAGTGAATGGGGCAGAAATAATTCCAGAGAAATGATGAGAAATAATTTCCCAAAACCAATAAAAGATGTCAAACTATAGATTCAAAAAGCCCCATAAACCCCAGAGGGAAAAAGAAGAGGATACCCAGGTTTATCAACGAAACGGCAGACAAAGACAAAAACATTAAAAGCTGTCAGAGAGTTAAAAAAAGATTACTTTTAAGTAGCATAAATAAGACTGATAGCTGACCAACAAAAACTATGAAAGCAGAAGACTTAGAACAGTATCTTTTTTAAAGTGCCTTAGGATTGGACTTCTCCTACCTATTGGACCAGATGGACCAAACAGACACCTACAGAACATTCTATCTAACAACAGCAGGATACACATTTTTCTCAACCACACACAGAAAATTCTCCAACATAAATCATACGTTAGGTCACAAAACAAGTCTTAATAAATTAAAAAAATTGAAATCATATCAACCATCTTTTCTAATCACAAGGATATGAAACTAAAAATCAATTACAAGAAGAAAAAAATTCTACAATTATGTGAGGATAAAACAACATCCTTCTGAATAACCAACAATTCAAAGGAGAAATTAAAAAAAAATACCTTGAGACAAATAATGTGGAAAAGCAACATAACAAAAGAAACTATAGAATACAGCAAAAGCAGTTTTAAAAGATAAGGTTATGGTGAAAAGGCTTACAGTAAAAGAAAAAAGAAAGATCTCAAACAACCTACTATGCACCTCAAAGAAGTAGAAAAAGAAGAAAAAAAACTAAGCCCAAAATTAGTGGAAGGAAGGAAATAACAAAGATCTGACTGGAAATAAATGACAGATTAAAAAGACAATACATGAGTGAAAATAAGAGCTGGATTTTTAACAAGACAAACTAAACAAGCTTTACCTGAGTTAACAAGAAAAAAAAAAGACTCAAAATCATAAATTAAAGAAACATTATAATTCAAATTATAGAGATATGAAAGATCATAAAAGACAAAGAACAATTACATGTCAATAAATTGGACAATCTAGAAGAAATGAAACCTAAAAGAAACATATAAAGCTAGAGAAATATAATACTGAATCATGAAGAAATAGAAAATTTGAACAGATCAGTCACTACACAGAAACTGAACCAGTAATCAAAAATTTCCCAACAAAGGAGAGTCCAGGACAAGATGGCTTCACTGGTAAATTTTACCCAACACTAAAAACCAATGCCGATCAACCTCTTCCCCAAAACAGAAGAGTTAGAATACTTCGAATCTCACCTTATGAGTCAGCATTATCCTGATACCAAAACCAGACAAGGACACTATAAGAAATTATAAAGTGTTAAGAAGAAAAGTCAATTATCATATGGTTTCACTTCCTTGTGGAACACAAGGAATAACATGGTGGAGATTAGGAGAAGGAAAGGAAAAGTGAAGGGGTGTAAATCAGAGGGGGGGAGGAACCATGAGAGACTGTTGTCTCCAAGAAACAAATAGAGGTTTTTTTTTTGGGGGGGGGGGATAGGTGAGCCTGGTGGTGGGTATTAAGGAGGGCACCTATTGCATGGAGTACTGGCTGTTATACATAAACAATGAATCTGGGAACTACATAAAAAACTCATGATGTACTATATGGTGATTAACATAACAGTAAAAAAAAGAAAACAAAACAGAAAGGAATAAAGGGAAGGAAGAAAAGGAAGGGAAAGAAAGGAAGGAGTGAAAGGAAGGCAAGAAAGGAAGAGAGAGAAAAAGAAAAGAGAAAGGAAGAAATTACAAAATACTGAAATAAAAAACAACAAATTATAATTCTATAGCCAGCAAAATACTATTCAAAATAAAAGGAAGAGTTTTAGGCGAAACTTATCTCCACATAATAAAGGCCATATAGGAAAAATGCATAGCTAACATCATATTCAATGGTGAAAAACTAAGACTTTCCCCTAAGATCAGAAACAAGACTAGGATGTCCACTCTCATCACTTTTATTCAACACAGTACTGGAAGTCTTAGCCACAGCAATCAGAAGAGAAAAAAAAATTAAAGGAATCCTAATTGGTAAGGAAGAAATAAAACTATCATTATCTGCAGATGATAAGATACTATACATAGAAAACCCTAAAGACTCCACTAAAATACTATCAGAACTGATAAATGAATTCAGTAAGGTCACAGAATGCAAAGTCAACACACAGAAATCTGTTGCATTTCTATACACTAATACCAAAGTGGCAGAAAGAGAAATTAAGAAAATAATTCTATTTATAATTGCACCAAAAATAATAAAATCCCTAGGAATAAACTTAACCAAGAAAGTAAAAGACCTATACTCTGAAAACTATAAAACACTGATGAAAGAAACTGGAGATGACACAAATAAATGGAATGCTACTGGAACTGGAGAAAAAATATTGTTAAAATGTCCATACTACCCAAAGCCATGCACTCTTCACAGAACTAGAACAAATAATCCTAAAGTTCGATTGAACTACAAAGACCCGGAATAGCCAAATCAATCTTGAAAAAGAACAAAACTGGAAGTATCACGATCCCAGATTTCAAGATATATTACAAAGCTGTAGCAATCAAAAATGTATGGTACTTGCACATAAACAGACATATACATCAACAGAACAGAAAGTGCAGAAATAAATCCATGATTAATTATATGGTCAATTAATCTGACAAAAGAGACAAGAATATACAATGGGAAAAAGTCAGTGTCTTCAACAAATGGTGCTGGGAAAACTGGACAGCCACATGCAAAACAATGAAAGTAGACCACTTTCTTACACTATACACAAAAATAAATCCAAAATGGATTAAAGAACTAAATGTGCAGGGCGCCTGGGTGGCTCAGCTGGTTGAGCGACTGCCTTCCCCTCGGGTCGATCCCGGAAACCCCAGATTGAGCCCCGCATCGGGTTTCCTGCTCTGCGGGAGGCCTGTTTCTCCCTCTCTAAGTCCCCTTGCTTGTGTTCCCTCTCTAGCTGTGTTTCTCTCTGTCAAACAAATAAAATCTTAAAAAAAAAAAAAGAACTAAATGTGAAAACTGAAACTGTAAAAATTCTAAAATAGAGCACAGGCAGTAATTCCTCTGACATCTGCCATAGCAACCTTTTTCTAGCTATGTCTCCTAAGGCATAGGAAACGAAATAAAAAGTAAACTATTGTGACTATATCAAAATAAAGTCTGCACAACAAAGAAAACAATCAACAAAACAAAAAGACAACCTACTATATGATGGAAAATATTTACAAATGATCTATCTGATAAGGGATTATGTTCAAAATACATAAAAAACTTATATAACTCAACACCAAAAAAAAAATCCTATTAAAAAAATGAACAAAAGACAAAAAGAGACATTTCTCCAGAGAAGACATACAGATGGCCAACAGGCACATGCAATGACGCTCACAATCACTTATCAGGGAAATACAAATCGAAATAACAATGAGATATCACCTCACGTCTGTTCAAATGGTGAAAATCAACAACACAAGAAACCACTGTTGGCAAGGATGTAGAGAAAACAAAAACCTTTGTGCACTGCTGGTGGGAATGTAAACTGGTACAGCCACTCTGGAAAATAATATAGACGTTGCTCAAAAAAGTAAAAAACTACCATATGACCCAGTAATTCCATTGCTGGTTATCTACCCAAAGAATACAAAAATACAAATTTCAAAAGATATATGCAACCCTATGTTTAATGCAGCATTATTTACAGTAGCCAAATTATGGAAACAGCCCAAGTATCCATCAACAAGTGAATTTTTCAATGACACAGATGTGGTCGGAATATTACTCAGCCATAAAAAAGAATGAAATCTTGCCATTTGCAACAACATGGATAGACCTATGGAGTATAATGCTAACTGAAATGTCAGTCACAGAAGGACAAATACCATCTGATTTCAATCATATGTGGAATTAAATAAATAAAGAAAAAAAGAAACAAAAAACAGACTCTTAAATACAGAGAACTGTTGGCTACCAGAGAGAAGGAGAATAGGTAGGGCATGGGTGAAATAGGTAAAAGGAATTAAGATTACACTTATTGTGATGAGCACTGTGTAATGTACAGAACTGCTGAATCCCTATATTATATGCCTGAAACTAACATAAAACTGTACAGTAATTACACTGGTATTTAAAATTTTTTTAAAATAAAATAAAAAAATAATCCTATTTGATATTAAAACACATTAGAAAGTTACAATTACTAAAAAGAATTGTTAATAATAGGAAATAAGGGCGTCTGGGTGGCTCAGTGGGTTAAAGCCTCTGCCTTCAGCACAGGTCATGATCTCAGGGTCCGGGATGGAGGCTTGCATCAGGCTCTCTGCTCAGTGGGGAACCTGCTTCCTCCTCCCTCTCTGCCTGCCTTTCTGCTTACTTGTGATCTCTCTCTGTCAAATAAATAAATAATATCTTTAAAAAAAATAGGAAATAAATGGATCAGTAAAACAAAAGAGAGTTCAAATGCATACCCAAACATATATTGTAAGTTCATGTATATATAAGGCTTTATAAATCAGAGGAGAAAAGGTAAACTAGTTGATAAATGGTATTAGGAAAATTGACTCACTACATTAAAAAAAATTCAGACCTATATTTTCCACATTCACAAAAACAAACTATAGATTCATTAACTACCCCATGTAATAAGTAAATGTTTAAAAATTACTAGAAGGGAATACAGGAGTATATCTCTATGACTTTGTAATACAGAAGGATTTAAGACATGGAAAGCACAAAGCATAAAAATAGGAACTTTTGGTCCAACTTTTGTCTCTCGCTCTCTCTCTCATACACACACACACACACACACACACACACACACACACACACTTTTATTAAGAGCACAGGCACAGGAGAATCTCTATTCACTTAGAATCCAACACTGGCCAGTAAGTCCTATAACCAGGAACACATATACACATTTTTGTAACTCAAACCTTCAGGATCCAGAGAAACATTTTTTTTGCCTATGCCTTTGAAAGAAGGGGAGTTCAGTTAATTATAATATTGTTTATTTTGTATATGTTAGAAATCTATTAAAAAAAAGTTGGGGTGCCTGGGTGGCTCAGACAGTTGGGTATCTGGCTTTTGGTTTCAGCTTAGATTGTGGTCTCACGGGTGGTGCTACTGAGCCCCTCTTAGGATTCTCCATGCTCAGTGGTAAGTCAGCTTTGAAATTCCCTCTACCAGTGCACCTACCCCCAGAGCTCGCTCACTCTATGGAATAAATATATATTTTTTTAATTTTTAAGTGGGGGGGAGGAGGCCAAAACAAGGCCAATACAAGCTGAGAAGGCTGTAGGTTGTGCCAATGCTGACATTTTTCTCTATGCTTTGAATGGAGGTAGAATTTCAGAAACCTAAGTGGTTAGGTATGAGAAAAGACATTAATTCACTGCCAAATTCTTCCCCTAGCAGAACAAAAATACAGTTGCTTCTTGCATAATAAAGAACTGCTTCCTCATAGTGTCAAATGTCCATTTTCTTGCTCTTCTTTGCATTCCAACTTGTGGCTCTGGAAGTACTAACTAGCAACTTAGTACACAGTATTTGCAACAGTTGTACATGGTGACTGAGGAACATTTTGTAGTTCTCAGAGATTCATACTGTTCTTTAACTTGCACACATGTAAATCTAGACATAAACTGCATGAACACAATATGGATTCTATAATGGCAGAGGGCAAGTAAACATTAGGATGGTGACTAAGTATTTTTATAAAAACCTTTAATAAGTTTAATTACTAAAAATAGTTTCAGTATTATTTAAGTAATTTTATTTAAGATTAATGTTCATTAATAATTCATATTTTATCCTCATCTTAAGAGAATTTTAGTATTCCAAAAAAATTTTAAAGTAGGTTCCACATCCATCGTGGAGCCCAATTCAGGGCTTGAACTCATGAACCTGAGATTAAGACCTAAGCTGAGATCAAGGACACTTAACTAACTGAGCCACAAAGGCCCCCCTAAAGGAAAAATCATTTTTATACTATTTCATGTTTTTGATGAGTGTATTTTGAATACAATTATGTTGTATTCCGTGAGAGGGAATGGATGCGAATACATGCAGGCAGATACAAGGACTAGGGCTTTGAGAACAACCCGACAACCTGACCGACAGGGGGCGCACACTAGCCCCCAAAGCCCTGTGCTACGTCCGTCCGTGCTGCAGCCCTGCACCGACGGCTCACGTTCACAAACGTGGACGGGAGGCTAACCGGGAGCGGGGACGGGGAGCAGGAGAAACACCGCCCTCCCTCCTCACTAGAAGGGACCCGCCGGCGGTCTCGGCGAACACCCGCGACCCGCTTTATGAGGGGCCAGCGCGGCGGCGCTCATCAGAGGGGGCTGGTCTGCGGGAGGCGGGGCCGCCCCGAAGAGACGCGCGCGGTGACAGCAAGCCCCACCCCGCCCCGCAGCCCCAGCCAATCGCGGACGCGGACGCGGATGCGGGGCCCGGCCCCGCCACACCTGCGGCGGCTGCCAGGTCCGTACCGAGCTGCCCACAGCCGGCGGTCAGCCACTCGCGCCCGCCGCCCGGCCCTGCCCCCGCGTCCCCCGACAGGGGCGCGCAGTGCGGACCCGGCCCCTGCCTGCCCAGCGATCGGCGCGAGGCCCACCCTGCCCACCCGGCCGGAGTCGTCCCCTCAGCTCCGCCGCCGCGCCGCCCCGGCCGTTTCCACAACGGCTCCGCCTCAACCGTCGGGAGACTGGCCATCCGCCTGCTCTGCCACCCGCCGCTGCCGGAGACCGGCCCGGCGCCACGGCCCCCTCCGTCAGGGGGGCCCGTCCTGGCGCCCGCCTCTACCTGCGGCAGGAGGAGGACGCCCCGTCCGGCCCCGGAAGCCACTGCCTCAGCCTCGGCAGCCTCGAGTCGCCTCTCCGGCGTCGGCGACAGCCGAGGCTCCTCAGGGTGGCTGACGGAGGGCGGGAAACGTCCGACCAATCAGCGCCGCATGCATTCAGAAGCGCGTCCAATCAGCGAAGCCCGCAGTCGAGGCTCCGCCCCTAGTACCCGTCGGCGACGCAGGGGTCGCCCGGGGCCGGAGCCAGAGGCGCCGCGGTGGGCGCGGCTCGGGGCCGGGCGGGGTAAGTGGACTAGGGCACCGCGGCCCCGACCCCGGTCCCAGAGGAGGCGCCGGCGTTCCTGACCCGCCCGCCACTTCCCTCCCCCGGTGCGGACTTGCCCCGGGCGCCCCCACTTGCCTCCGTGCAGGACGCGGGTCGGTCAGTAGGGCAGGAGGGCGCGAGCGGCCCTGGGAGACCTCTGGGCTGCCCACAGGCTCCCAGGACGGCGACGGCTGGACAGGGTCGCGGACACCTGGGGACATCTGCAAGGGGCCGAGGGCCCGACTTCCCCGAGAGCCCACGCTGCAGCCCACAGAAGACCCTCCACGTAGCGAGGACGGGTGCGCCCCCACTGAGCCCCGCGCCCCACCCACTGCCGCCTAACTTACTGGGACTTCCACCTGGGGCCACGCCTACCGGAGGGTCACGCCCACCCGGGGGCCACGCCCCCACCCTGGGTTTCCTAGAAGCAGGGGGTGCCTGTGTTCGCTGTGCTCACTAGCCAAACCCCAGACTCCTGGGGGCCGTTAGGCTGAGGCCCTGTAGGTGGGGTACTGAGCACAATTATCAACAGTATCCCGAGGCTTTTTAAAGCATTTCCACTTAAATTAGCAGTTTAAGTGATAAGATCAATGGATGCTTGTTCTGTAAAATAGGAAGCAACTCAGAAACAGACGCAGCCCACAAGCACTTCAAAATTTAAAGTAGTGATCTCTCATCTTACCACTTTTTAGTAGAGAAGAAAAATAAGAATCCTTTTTGTTGTTTCAAGGATCAAGAAAACATGGGGATTGTTTAAGTAAACTACCACGTGGAAGATAAAAGCAGGTCATCTTATTTGAATTGTTCTTAAATAGGGTTTTAGAGTATGGTGTTAGACGGAAAAACTTATCAATTATAATTATATTTTCAATTAAATTTAACAAGCACATCCTGTTACAGGGCAGAACAGGTGGACTTTGGTCTAGGTTTGAATGCTGTGAGACTTACCAGCGGTGGGTCTTCAGAAGAATTGCTTAAACCTCTGAGCTTCATTCTGTCAGCTAAGAAAGCAGGGTATTATCTACCAGGTAACTGTCACAGTTCAATGAAATCAACTGCATCCAGTACCTATCATAGGGGGGCAAGCCAGTAAGAATGAGTGCACAATGAGTGTTAATTTTCTTCCCCTGAGTGCAAGGCTTTGTACTGGGTGAGGGACACAATTAGGAGGAGGCAGATACACACGCATAACTCCACACATAGGATTCAAGAAGCATTGAAAGAATCACTGTCCCATACCCTACATTCCCTTAGAGCTTTCATTAGATGTTAACACTGACCTAGCCTAAAAGACTGCATTTCAATTTCTCAAGGACATACATGATTGTGCTGCTCAGGCTGAGGGGCAGTCCTACAATTTTCCTTGTTTTGGCAAGGCACTAAATTTGATAGTGCTTTAAGAAGAATAAGACTATGAAAGGACTTAAAGAAGAAGTTTCTAAAGTCTTGTTTCTATAATTAGACCACAAGAAAAACACACCTAACAAGTTATGCACATACTTTAATATTGAGGCTTGAGTGAAATCATCTTAAATGACCTTTAGAGTATGGTGTTAGACGGAGACAACCCCACAATTGCACAATCCGCTGCAAAATTTTAACATCTACGAAATACAACTATTTTAGGATCTGAAAGTTTTCCTTAAGCTGAACTTTATCAACTTATCAACTAGGCAGGTATATTTAAGTTTTTAAATTTTTAAATGTTGATATTTTTAAAGGCACGTTGAGGTTCTCTTACTATCCAAGATAAAACATTTACTGTATATTCCTTGACCAGAACCTTTTTGACAAGTGACTTCAACACAGATAAGATTCTTTACATGCCTTTATGCAACAATACATTTGGCAGCTCTCTTATAACTGAATGCTCTGGACAATTGTCTTGGATGTTGGCCTGGGGCCAAGGACACAACAGGCAAGGCTCTCAGAGGCTTGCTGACCTAACCAGACAGTTTATTAAACAGCAGGAAATGGAACCAGGCTTCTGTCCCTCTTGCATGTCAGTGTAGTACACAGTGCTAATAACCAAAGGTTGTTCAACTGAATTACAACACTTCAAATCAAAATTCAGTGTTCTTATTATCAAAAGGTACCAAAGAAATCGATCCCTCTTTTTGGAATTTTAGAAACAGAAGTTGCAATTATAAAAACAAATTGGTTAAAAGGCAAAACACATCTTTTACATAGTGATTTGACAAATGCCAATAAGTATTCAAAAATTCAGAGTTAATTCATTGGTGACGGCTATCACAAATTAATGACACTGGTTTCAACTGTATCAGAACCAGACTTCACAAGTTGGAGGCCTTGTTCATCTTGGCTGGGTTTTCACACCTCAGTGTTAGCACCTACTATCAGAGAGTACACTGCTCAGCACCAAAAGAAATCATCAGAGCCTTGCTGGGAGTTTTAAGTCATCCTTGCATTCAGCAGGAAACAAAGGCTTTGACTTCTCGGTTGGAGATAAAAAACAACAAAGAAGTAAAAGCATTTAACATTTTAGAACTGGAGGGCAGAGGAAGGAGTCCAAACAATGTTAGAAATTCTCCTATCTGAAGGCACAAAGAATAAAGTTGGCAGGTAGCTGATAAAACTGGGAATATATAAATACATTTTAAAATGATTAAAAAGTATAAATATTGGTGATTTTTTTTCCAGGGCTCCAGCTACTGATGAAGACACCTGCCAGTTCCACTTGATAACCTGACCTCTGAAGAATAATAGCTGGGATTTTCTGACACTCAAGCAGACAAAAACAGAGTCACCTTAATCATCAAAAAGGTAATTGCAAAGGGCATTGTTGCCTGAAATTTTTCGATATGCCTGAAAATGGAAATAACTTAAGGCAGAATTTCTTAAAATGTTTAGGTAGGCTCAAACCTAAACAATGGCCTGGTAACATGCAGATACACAATTATCAAATATGAAGAAGGGGAATACGAGAAGTGAGAGGAGAGACTGCAAGAGAAGGGACTGTTTTGCTAGCTTTCAAAATCAAGCTTTCCCCCTTCCTTGGCTGTTGATGTAGAAGGCACACGGCCTAACCAGGGCAGCCTGAACTCCCAGGAATGGCTGTGTGATGACTGATGAGGCATAAATTTCTTGCCTATTAATAGTTTCCCACTGTTAGAAGTGTACAGACATTGGCAAGCAAACCTAGTCTCAGGTTTTCCTTGTCCCAGGGCAGAAATGCTTCAAGGGACCATGGGCACAAACACACAGGGGCTTATTTTTTAGCTTGTTAAATCCAGAATGTTCCTGAGAAGGCATCTAGTAAGTGTAAAATGTTCCAACATCACAATGATAATAAATAACGGGTACGTTTACAGAGACCCAATCAGGACACATGCAAAAGCCACAGGCTTTCCTCGCAAGAGGATGCAGGCCTTTCCATCAAACCAGCCAACCCACCCACCCTCCCACCCCGCCTGGGCTCTCTCCAGAGGGGCTGACACGGCCACGCATCCAGACACCCAGCGCCCTCCTCCAATGCTTACCCCCCGCTTCCGGCCACCTGAGGCTACTTTTTAGACCTCCTGACACAAATGTTTCAAGTAGAACATGGGAAGGGCCACGGCCCAGGGGCCTTGCAACGGGAAGTGAAGTCAGAAGACTCAAGCAGGGGGTGGGGTGGGGTGTGAGGAAGAGTGACTGCATGGACCGGAGTGCCCAGCTAGGGAACCAGTGCGGCTGGGCTGGGCCAGGCCGACCTCAGATGAAGTGGATCCAGCTCTCCTCGCACTCGCCACGAGGCATGTGCAGCGCATGGTTGCGGCACGTGAGGCTGTAGTCCCGGCCATGGTTGTTGTCCCAATACTCGGCGCCGGCCACTCGGTAGCGCAGCGCAAAGTGAACGCGCGAGCCCAGCGCCAGCAGGAAGGGCGGCACCGGGAAGCCGAAGGCGAACACATCCTCCGTGCCCTCGGCGCCTGCGGGCCCGCGCCACCGGGCCACCGCCTCATGTGCGCTCTGCCAGTTTGAGAAGGTGTAGCGCACCGCCACCTGCTTCTCGAAGGCCACGTTGCGCACGCGCACGGTGCCGCTGATGCCCAGGTCTGAGCAGGTGACGCGCTCTAAACACACGAGCTGCCGCCCCAGGCGCTCGATGAAGTCGGTGGCCTCGATGGGCGGCAGGAAGTCGGGCACCAGGCACTGCAGTGTGAACTCCAGGTCCTGGCTGCTGCAGCACAGGTCGGAGTTGATGGCGAGGCGCGACAGCACGTGCAGTGGCACCGACGGGTCGTCGCCCGTGTTGAACACCTTGACCTGCGCCAGCTCCAGGCCCAGCGCGTCGGCGAAGCGCACGCGGAGCTGCCGGCTGCACCCCGGCCGGCACGCGGCTCCCGGCGCGCCCCCCACCTTCTGGCGGCGCTCGGGCGAGCTGGGCAGCGAGCGCGCCCGCCGCAGAATGATGGGCCGAAGGCGGGGGTCACAGCCTGAAGGCTCCCGCGGTGGAGGCGGCGCGCGGCCCGGGCTCCCGAGGGGCCGGCACGGTCGCGGCTCCCGGGCGGCGCCGCCGTCCAGGTCTGAGAGGCAGCTGAGGCTCCGCGGGGCGGGCTTCCGGGGCCCTGGGGCGGGGGGCAGGGCCGCCGAGCTCCAGCCTCCCGACATGGCCCGGCCGGCCGTCGGACGACAGGAAGGCAGCCTCCGGACCCGGCGTTCGCTACCTCCGGGTACTCGCCGAGCTCAGAATTCTCTATGTCCGCCGAAAACCGCTGTCTGCAGGGCGCCTCTGGGGTCGGCTGTACGCTCCCCTGGTCCGTCACCACGCCCCCCCCCCCCCCGAGTCCTGGAGCTGCTCTTCCGCTTCTTGCAGCGAGAAAGGAGATCGTCTGCCGAGAGATGAGTGTTTTCTCGGGGGAGAGGCTTTCCCGGGCCCCCCCGGGAGCGCAGGGTGGCGTCTCCCTTCGGCTTCCTCGGAGGTTCTTGCGGGAAGGCTACGCCGGCGGAGCCGCGCCTCCCACCTTCCCCGCCCGCTGCGTTACTTACATGGCTGCAACTTGGGGCGCAACTTCCCGGCGAGCCTGCGCCCCGCCCCTCGTGACGCCGCCGCGCGCCGGCCCCGCCGGCCGGGCGCAGCCGGGAAGCCCTCCGCGCAGCGCGCCGCAGCGTCTCCTGGCCTGCCGCAGCGCGCCGCAGTCCGGCCTCCCCGCCCCGCACGGGGAAGGTTGGCCGGCGGCCTCGTCACGTGTCCTCGGCGATCGCCTAACAGGTCTGATCAATTTCTGTCTGCATCTGCCGGGTCCGTGCGCCTATCGATCATAGATCTGCGTCTGCACCCGCGGAGGGCGAGGAAAATGCATGCTGCAGGCCCTTGGACCTCTGGGTTACCGGGCTGGGGCGGGGGGGTGCGCAAAACTAGGCCTTTCCAGAAGCTGGTCCCTTGGCTAATTTGAAGCCTATAGGCTAACCAGCTCTTCGGACGTGTGCGCTGCAACCTGGAATCCTAGCCAGACCGAGGGAGCCTCGCTGCGTAGGGAGCTGGCGTCTTGACCACACGTCACCCACAATGCTTTGCCGCCCGGACCGCCAGCCAGTTCCCCGGAGGGTGGGGAGGGGGCGGTGCTGCCGCTGGCGGTCTCCTGGCTCCTGGCCAGAGAGGAAGATGTGGGAACTAGAGTTAAATGCCCCGAGATGAATTACGCTGCAGCCCTGAACGGGCCCCTGGCGCTTGGGAACCATTTCTGCAGCCAGAATCTGACTTTTCGCTTTGTTCTGCTGCAAGCCTTAACCATCGGAGAAACCGCGAGCTTGCTTTCTGCGTCTTAGGATGCAGGCACCCGGCAAGCATTCTTTTCCTATTTCACTCTGTAACTTGCCCAGAAAACGCTGCCGCTTATCGTGTAAAGCATTCCAGGTGAAATGAAGTGGGAAAGGTGGAAACGCGCTCTTCAGACAGCAGTTTGGGGCCCGGCATCATAGAAGGTTCCTGGACTACCGTCCAGAGTGACAAAGCAGAAGGAAGACAAAATTACTGAAGGAGGGTTGGCACAGTAAAGAACCTTCTCTACATCTAAAATGAATCAAGCCTGCTGATGGTGGTATAAGTCATTAATTGTAAGAGCCTGTGCACCCTGGCCAAAAAGGCATACAGGCTTCTGAAAAGTAGTACAGCAGAGTTTCAGGAAGAAAAAAGTCTTCTCTCCCACCTCTTGTCTATTTTACAGAGGCACGGGATATTATGGAAGATAGTATTCACTTTCAAATTAGGGCCCTTTTAGTAGGCCACCCAGTCAAAATCAGGGAAAGCACCATTCCGATAGGAGTCAGCAGAATTTCAGAGATAACATTATATGACCAGTATTATACTGACAATCTTTTAATGGATCGATGTGATCCTGAAAGCAGGAGATTTAAAGGGGAGCTTTCCCAGTAGAGTGTGGGGATGTGTGCCCAGTCCTGGCCATTTTCAAGGCTCTGTTTTAATTACTTGCTGAATGAATGAATGAGTGAGTGAGTGAGTGGACATGGGAGATTGGAGTAATACCCAGCCTTAATTATGATGGCCCCACGCACTTCTGAGGACACTGTGTGTGTGTGTGTGTGTGTGTGTGTGTGTGTAAGGAGAGAGGGAAGGATTCCACTGGCAACATTTATAGCTGTGTGATCTTGTATTTAATATCCACTATGAAAAACAAACAAGCAACAAAGATGAAACTGTAAGCAGAAGGCAGTACCCACGCCCCCACCAACATTTCAATAAGATGCAAATATTTCTAAACAAACCAGTGCAAGCCAGGAACCCTTTGTAATCCATACTGACCCACAGTGTTCTGTTGCTTCCAGTTCCGGTGGTGGTGAGCAGTCCTTTTTAAATATAAGAAGAGTAAAGAAGTCACTTCCCCAATTGTCATCATCTGCCAACACAGTGAGCAAGAGTATTTCCAGCCCTACAGAAAAGGTGATGTGAATTTTGAGGGAAAATCTTCCTAGATTTGTTCTACTGTTTTGTTGTTGTTGTGTGCGTGTGTGTGTTGTCATGGTATTTGTTATTCCATGTCTGTTTTTTAGACAGTCCATCAAACCCTAGAAGATGATCAGCCATCTGATTTTTTCAAGAAAGGGAATAGGGTGATGAAATCTCATCAGAAAAGCAGGTAAATGATTTTAATAATTGTTTTATCTAGCAAAAGGCATATTATATCAGTTCTCCAGACTGAATATGCGTGGCTGGAAAAAAATAAGAAATATGTATTTATATTTTTTATACAGCAGAAATGAGCGGGCAAAGTGGTTTTAAACGTTATGAGTTAGTAAAACTTCTGGAAGTCGTAATTCTACCACTGTTAGCAGAGCCCATCATTTTGGGTAAGCCTCTTAATCACCTTTCTATGATTGTTTCCTTTTTTTATAAAAAGGATCCTGATAACCACTTTTACTGATGTGCACTGACGGGGTCAACAAAAGTTATAACAGGATTGGTTTTGAGTTCCAAATAATGACAATTCCTTTATCCATTTCTTCAACATATACTGAGCATGTGTTTACTATCAGCCAAGATGCAACATCTTCCATATTAAGAAATCATGTATTTTTTTTTAAAGGTTTTATTTATTTTGACAGAGAGAAACACAGCCAGAGGGGGAACACAAGCAGGGGGGTGAGAGAGGGAGAAGCAGGCTTCCCGCCGAGCAGGGAGCCCGATGTGGAACTCGATCCCAGGTCTTCAGGATCATGACCTGAGCCAAAGGCAGTCGCTTAACCAACTGAGCCACCAGGCGTCCCAAGAAATCATGTATTTTCAAATGAGTGCTTACTATGGTAGAAACCACTGGATCAGTGAACCTCTGAGGTTTCCAGAGAGCATATTGACCACTCATTTTCTTTTACCCTGCCTGACTTAGGTTCTTGAGCAGTATCCAAGATGCCATGTTTTGGGTAAATACACAGAAAAGAAAGTATTTTCAACTCTGATAGGAGATCCTCCCTCAGAATAAATCCCCATGGGGGGAGCCAGTTGCTCTACTAGTCATCATTCCAATTTTTTGCACCATTCAGGAGACAGCAGTAATCCTGTTTTCATTCATACTGTTTTAAAGCACTGTGTGATTTTTTTCTCTCTCCTTTCAAACACAGTTTTCCTGAGTGTGTTTCCTATTTGAAAATACTTCAGTAATATTTTGATTAGAGGTACAGGTTGTCTGTGCTACACTCTTTCATATTAAGATTTTAGAGGGCTCAGAATCACCAATCGGTGATTAATTTATAGAAAACTTGCATTTGGGACTCCTGGGTGGCTCAGTTGGTTAAGCGACGCCTTCGGCTCAGGTCATGATCCCGGAGACCCGGGATCAAGTCCCACATTGGGCTCCCTGCTCAATGGGAAGCCTGCTTCTCCCTCTCTCACTCCCCCTGCTTGTGTTCCCTCTCTCGCTGTGTTTCTCGCTGTCAAATAAATAAAATCTTAAAAAAAAAGAAAAAGAAAAAGAAAACTTGCATTTTACACCTTGTTTACTTTTCATGGAAAATAGCCTTGAAAAGGAAGCTGTGGCTCTTACTCGCTAGTGTTATTAAACACCGTTCATCAGTAGCACAACAGATTGAGAGTTTGGGAAAGATTTTCTGTAACATTTTTTTTCTTATTTAAGCATACATGACTGGTCTAAAATTATAAGCACTTTAAAGATTT
Source organism: Spilogale gracilis (assembly GCA_004023965.1). Classification (NCBI taxonomy): domain Eukaryota; kingdom Metazoa; phylum Chordata; class Mammalia; order Carnivora; family Mephitidae; genus Spilogale; species Spilogale gracilis. Next base: position 28,090 of record PITA01011582.1, on the reverse strand, counting down.
ATTTATTTATTTATTTGACACAGAGAGAGATCACAAGCAGGCAGAGAGGCAGGCAGAGAGAGGAGGAAGCAGGGTCCCTGCTGAGCAGAGAGTCTGATGCGGGCCTGGATCCCAGGACCCTGAGATCATGACCTGAGCCGAAAGCAAAGGCTTTAACCCACTGAGCCACCCAGGCACCCTAAAATTATAAGCACTTTAAGAAATGTCAGTGTTTTTCTTAATTGATACTATTTGATATCAAACCAAATTCGTTCATCTCCTTTTGGCCCCTGCACCCTGCAGTGTTTCTGAACTAGAGCCCGGTGTGGCCCCTTGAGCCTTCCAGGGACAACACCCACTGCAGCCAGGGGAGCCTGTTTGTTTCATCACAGCCAGACCTCTTTGTGTCCTATGAACTAAGAATTACAGTTTTATTTCTCACAGCAATATGAATACTGGCCCATCTTGGAATAAAGTACAACATTCAAAAAACCCTTCAGGAAAAAGGCAGAGTCAATCTCAAGTGCCCCACGTGTCCTCCCAGCCTCCTGCGGACAGACTCCAGGAAAGCAGGTCCCCAGAAGGAAAACCCAGAGGGAGCCCACTGGTCCCCCGGCGGCAGAGCGCCTTGGGGAAGGAACTGTTTCTGGACCTGCAGTGCACAAAAATCCTGAAGGAGGGTGCAGACGAGGATGAGGACAGCGCCAGCGACCTTTCGGACTCTGAGCGGGTGCCCCTGCTGTCGTCCGTGCACGTGCCCCCAGAGCTGCACCTGCGTGCGGAGGAGATCGACACCGTGGACCCTGGCCCTGACCCAGACCCTGTCGCGGACGCCCAGGGTGGCGTGCAGCCAGCCTACCACTATGCGGATTTTCTGCCAGCCCCGTTCAGCTCCTGGGACCTCCGTGATCTGGCCATGCCGCCCGGTACCGAGCCCAGGCCCGCAGCTCGTTGTGGCGCCGCAGGGCTGCTCGCCAGGTACATCGACAGGCTGGTCCAGCTTGAGTGGCTGCAGATGCAGACCGTCCAGGGCGAGAAGGGGAAGGGCGCCAAAGCCAGGCCTCCCACAGCCCTCGGTACATCCACGCTGGGGGTGCTAAAAAGCCCTGGCAGAAGCAAGCTGGCAGCCAGCACCCTGGCCAGACCTCCCCAGGAGGGTGCTTGCAAGCTGGGCGCTTCTGGTGCTTCCCGGAGGAAGGAGCTGCACCGAGAAGAAGCCCAGCCATCCTATTACACGTTTGACATGCCCCCCAAAGGCCTCCGTGCATCACGGGGAGGCAGACCCAGTTCTCAGAAGCCAGCCCTGGACGTGAGGACCGAGGAGCAGAGGAAAAAGGCAAGTAAGAGCCCCAGACCCCAGCACTGGGACCCGCACTGCAGTGAAGGAGGTGGCCCTGGAGCTCCCAGGCAGGGGGCAAGTTCCCGGGACTCTGCTGGCCTAGGCGGGGCTGCCAGAACTCAGGCACATGCGGGCTTGAAGAAGAAGGGCAGTGCGAGCAGCTGTGCCCACGCCACCATATCTAGTGAGAAGAAACCCAAAACCAATGGAGTAAAGCAGAGCACATATAAATTCAAATAAGCACAGAAATGGTGTATTGCAAAGCCCGGTAGAGCTAAACGTCTGAGCTCTTCCAAAAGTTAGCATACTGTGAATTTGAGGACGTTTTCTGATGACCCACATGTGAGTTGTCAGGTGGTCCCATGGAGGCAGCCCCACCTCATCCCTGCCACACGGGGCTTACTTCCAAAGAAATGTGGCTTTCAATTAATCTTTCTTCGTGTTGACAATCTTAAGCACATAAGAGTTCTTTAGATACCACTTAACCCAGGCCTGCACCATATAACGACATACAATGACAGGGGAAGACAGGTCTAAACCGGATGCAGCAGGGGGCTGGGGTGGGGGGCAGTGCCATCCAGTCCAGCTCCCCACATGCCGCGCACTTACAGGCAGAAAGTAGTGCATACAGTTTTCAACTGCATAGAATCTGAAATACTTGAAATAGGGTTCTTGGTGCCCTCCGCCTAAACTGTCCAAACAGAAATTCTGTCTGCTTCAGGCCCAGGAGAGGCCCCTGCCCTTCTTCATGTTAGGGAGCCTCTCCTGGGAGCAAAGTCATGGAACACTGAGCTGCTTATTCTTTCCAGACAGTGGAATCTAATACTTTCACAGTTTTTGGAGGTTGTTGGTTTTTTTTTTTTAAGCATTTTAAACTCAGAGGTGGTGGTGAAGTCTACCTTTGCATTCTCTACCCTGAGGTTAAAGCAGTGCCCAGACTTGGTGCAGGTGGGAAATCAGTGGGTCTCAGCAGGACCCCTCCTGCCTGGTGGGAGCCCAGAGTGGAACACTTGGCACCCGAGTGTTTCTGGCATATGTGTAGCTTCTGAAAAAGGTCCACAGTAAAGCCACCTTCTGGAATTGGTGCATGGAAGGCCTGCCACCAGAGATACACATGAGAGCATTGTGACGGAGTCATGAAGGTACTCATTTGGGACCTGGGTCCTGATGTCCTAATCTGTTTTACCACATAAGAGCAGGATTTTATCACCTTGCTTCAGGGAAGAGGGGTGAGGACACGTTTTTCAGATGGAGGGGGAGTGTCTTCTTAACATCCTTACTGGGTCCTGTGGGCCCGCCCCGGCTCTTCTAGAAGCTTCTTATTTAGCCACCACTAAGCCAGGTCTCCATGTACCTCTAGTCACGCTGGTGAGGCCTCTGCTGATATTGTAAATATCTTTAAAACCTTCGGTTGGCCACTGGATATACAGTATGTTTTAATCACTGTACCAATTTTCTCTCTTTAATGATTATTTGTTTTTATCCATACATATTTCTTTTTTTTTTTTTTTTTTTGCCTTTAGGGCAAATTAAGAACTCAGCACTTTTCCTGTGCAAATGCATGCTAGCCTGCAGACTTCACAGAGCAGCCAGTGTCATCCAAGGCCCTTCAGTTAATAGGGTAAGGACAAGAGACATTTGTAAATGAAATAATATGCTCAAGTTAAAAGTTAAGATCCCCTTTTAAAATTGGAATTTACAAACTTATGAAACAACATATACAGATTTTTAGGGTCATTTTCTTTTCTCCCACGATATCTAGATTTTGCACAGATTCTGTCTTATGTTCTTTACCTTTCACACCACCTTACCGGAGGAAGCATGTTCTTACACGAAGATCTTGTACCTTTTTATATGGACAAAGATGCACATCTAGTGGGAGTGGGCCTTACTTTCCTAGTTCTCAGTTACACTGTAACTTTTCCACTCAGTATATGCACTGCAGTTTGAAACCCTAGGGCTGCTCTGACTTCACCTTCCCGTGGTTGCTGCGTGGTGTCCCCTATGCTGTTCGGCCGGCGCTGTTCCTTCTGAGCACAGGTGCACTGGTTCTTTGTACCCAGCTGGCACTGTCCCTCCTTTGTGATGCTTTCACTACAATGTTTACGCAGCTCTTCAGAACATTTCAGGGCTGATGAGTCTCTGTAAGCACATCATATACATACAGATACTCCTGTTATTAATTCTAAAGGGTCTCTGGTGAGCTGCTGCCTTCTGCAGGAATGCTGTGGCGGAGGGTCTTCTTGGAGGCCCTGCAATGTGAAGGCCCCATGCTCACTTTGCCTTGTGGACGTCTGAGCCGGAGACCATCCTGATTAAGAAATTGAGAGGCGGTGCCTTGGATGTCACATTTGTTCCTTGCTCTCTGAACTGAAGTCAATTGCCTAAATTGGGGAACAGCTGTAAAGTCGCATGTTATGACAGTTTGAAAAGCCTGAAAAAGTGACTTTGCTTACTCATGTTTTTGCCTCAGGTTGATAGTTTATTTTAACCAGGATTCTTGCGATTGGATCAGAGCTCCTGATGAACAGCAGGGGCTCACTAGAGAACATAAGCACAATTTCATTCCCACAGTTTTCTAGCCCCACCCGACACAGCCTCCTGTCCTAAATGCTGCAGACAAGAATCCCATGGCTTCCCGCAGACAGCGCCCGAGAGCAGGGTCCTAGCCTCCTGAGGTTCGTCACGCCGAAGCCACCCAGGGTCCTGCGAGTCCGGGGACACGTCATTGTCCCCAGAGAAGTGCCTCTGATTTCTGAGTTGTTGACATACATGTTGTGTTGAACCAACTAAAATAGTCCAAGGTTTAAAAAAGAGATGTAGAGAAAATTAAGAATTATTGAAGTTTTAGAATCAGTTAACAGAAGTCATGAAAACATACAAAATGAACTGTAAAAACCTGTCAGTATTAGCTCCAGTTCTTGAGGTTGAGAATAGTTCTCAACTCCTTGAGGACCACACTGGCTGCGGGATGGTAACTGAGCGGCAGGGCAGGTTCCCGTGTGGACAGGATCGGAGCACCGCTGGTCTCACAGCAGCTACGGGCTGAAAAGAGGAAGGCTTGTCCCCGGGTCTTATGCCAGTAGGCTAGTTTCCAGAAAGACGGAGCAATCTCTGCCTTTCATGATTTAAATACTGCCTATTTTCTCTTTACGTTCACTTACTCAAGTAGTTAAATATAGAAAACTCTAGGTGGTACTGTGTTTCAAGGTAACAGAGAAGGAATATTTATGATTTATTCATGTCCGTGTACAGAGGTCCATTTCAAATGGCCTGACCCAATCGAGCATGTTTGTTATTTGCTGTCAAATTATTGTATGCTTGGTTTTGTACATAATAAAACAAAACACGTGTTTCCGTGAAGCTGGATTTTTTTTTCCTTGAGGTCGATTAAACAGGAGATGTTGTCTGGGTTTTTTGGGTATGGTTCTGTTTTGCTTTTCATGCAGTTCTCTTCCTCGTGTCTCATTTCTGCCCAGTCATGTCACGGAACCGATGGGCAGGAGACTGTGCGCCACGTTCTTTCTAACACTCAGCCGCTTACCTGCCAACAGGACTGGGTGCATCTGAGAAGTGCCACTGGTGTTTCCTTGAGTCCCTGCTCCTCCTCTTACTCCTGGAGGGTGTCCAACGGTTAGGGGACCAGGATGGAAATTCAGGAACAGTACGGTGACGTGACAGGAGCTCACACAAGAACCTGCTGGACCAGGTGCCGGCTCTCCCCAGGAGCACACCTGGAGCTGCATTCTCAAAGGCCCCTTGCTCCTTTTCCTCAGCTCACTTCTGACAAGGAGGTGCATTCTTCTGATTCTACCAAATAGTAGTAGCTTAAAAAATAATTCTGGGAGCATTAAATAGCAAAATTCCACCAAGAAAATTTTATGGATCTTAACTGGTTTTATTTAATGACGCTTGAGTGGACCAGCATCCTACCCAGCAGGGGGAAAGGAGCTCCAACGAGTGTACAAAAGGAAGGGAGGACTTCTATAGGCAGAGGGAGCAGGCACAAGGAAGTTGTGCTAGACAAGAAAGTGGCTGGGTTATCACAAGCTCACTTTCCTTTTGGGGGTGGCTGGGGTCTTATAGGGAGTGTGGCCTCCCCAGGGCGGATCAGGTGATGACAGCTGACTGCCTGTTTTAAGATCCTGTTCTGAGCGAGCCCAAACTCCGAATAAGGCTGGGTTCCATGGCCAGCCGGGCAAAGTCATCCTGTAAGGGCCTGTGGTCTTTTTATCAGGGGGGTTAAAAATAATTTTCTGGTAATTGGAAAATTAACCATTTTGGAGGTTTTAAATCATAAATTTGTACATAAAACGGTAGGCTATTCTTGGATGTTGCTGTTTTATTATCCATGAGGTGGCAACCTCCCGACCTAACCTCACACCACCTCAGTTGAAAGGTCTCCTTGTTTGATCAATGTCATAAAACAACTATATCAAACAGAATAAAGGTCAATGGAGGAATACAGATCATTAATTTGTAAAAATCTTCCCTGTCCTCAGCAATTTGCTACTGAAAGGAATTAACTGTGATAACACTGGGAACTATATGTGGAATTTTAAGAATGGGATAGTGGTGAATAGAACTGTCCCAGCTCAAAGGATATTTTAGAGAAAGTCCTTGTCCATCTCACTGGCGATCCAGTCAGCCAGCACAGTTCCGTGGCCCTGCTCCTCCCGTGGCCAGCCCCCTCTTGCACCTGCTGCGGGTGAACGAGTTCTGAACACGCTGTCCCTAAATACATCCTCCCACCCCTGGCACACTCCCTACCTTGGATTTAAGGCACTTGTAAAACAGCAAGTCGAACAAAAACACTTGCTTTTCTTCTTTTTCAAAGCAGGAGATGAAATTCCTGTAGGAGGGATGCCCTCCCGGTGCCAGAAAGAAAGAATCATTTTTACATTGGGGATGAGAAGCCGGGACCGGGAAGAATTCTGCGCAGATTTTGTTAAAACGACTCTCGTCTTCCTTAGTCTCCCAATAGTCAAGGATGTTTCCTACAAGTGCCTGTCCTTGTTCAACCTACTAGCAAAGCCAGTGACTCCCACCATTTCTCCGGGCCCTCATACCTTCTCAAGGACCCCCGCATCTTCCAGAAGTGAGATTCCACAGTCGGTCTGCTTTTTCTCCTGTTGATTGGTTTTACATCGACTTAACTCTCAGCACCAGCCAAAAGAACCTAAGAGGGAGCTGCAGAGCAGGGTTTGCCACCCCAAAGTATTTTTAAGGGATAGCACAGACAGGGGAAAAGCTCTGAAAGGGGAGTGTAAGAGACACAGCGGGGAGATTCCCGTGTGTTGGGGTGTGTCTCCTTTTCTGTACCAGGAAGAGGACCAGGACCCTAGAAACGCTGGTCGACTCTTATTTCATTAAGGCAAGGACTTAAATGTGCAAAACAGCCATACCCACGCACTGTGCTTTTCCTGGTGACCTCACGGGGTAGAATTCAGTGATTCATCCAGAGCTCATTCTATCATGCTCCCTCCTTCATGTCCATCCTCCGGTGACCCCATGGCCCCGCCCACCTCCCCTCCTGCAACCCTGTTTGTTCCCTACAGTCCAGCGTCCCTTACAGTTTGCCTCCCTCTCAATTGCCATCTTATTTTATTTTTCCTCCCCTTCCCTTATGTGGAATTTAAGAAACAAATGAACACCATTTGACTTTAGCTGGAGGTGGTATTTAAGAGGCAGTGTGAGCCATTTCAGGGAGCTCCTCGACCTTTCTGGGGTGTCTCCCGTGTGCACGGGAGGCATGCATGTTATTAAACTTCTGCTTATTTTTCTCCTGAGAACCTGTCTTTTCTTACAGGAGGTCTCGGTCAAGAACCTAGAAGGGTAGAAGTCAAATTATGTTCCCTCTCCTATGAGGGTAAAGGTCAAATTTTACCTCCCCTATAGGAGAAAAGTCTGTGTCTGTACAAGATCCTTGGCGGTTCATGTTTGAGGAACTTTCCTTGTCTGTGACACTTAAAGTCTGCAAGGCTGAAATGACTGCTTTGACTGCACATCCGTGCTGGACTTGTCCTTGCAGTGGCCACACTAGCAAGGACTTCTGCTCACCTGTGTCGATTTCTCCAGGGCTCAAAGGCGCTCCCCTAGCTCTTGACTCAAGGATAGGTCCCTCAACAGCCTGATTTATGACCTCTGCTAACCTGTGGGGCAGGTGAGTGCCGAGGAGCTGAGGCTTCTGAGAACATGTCCACCTTGAGGCCACTGATCTTACACCAGGGGCTGCAGCTGCTGAGCTCAGGGATGAGACTCTCGTCCTGCCCTCTGCTGCCCCTTTGCCCCCTTCATCATGTCAGCCAGGTCGAGAAGAGTCGCCACTGCTGGACACCAGGCTTTTCCTCCAAACCCCCGTCTCACTAGACACCTGCCCTTGTACAGTGAGGAAAGGAAAAGTTTGTGCTGTGGTCCCTGTTGCTCACTTTCCTAACTACTGGAATGAAATGCTTTTTACTTGTAGGTCTGACATAATAATGAAAAGAACGATCTACCAGGTTCAGCTGAAGATGTTCTAACTGAGAGAAGTGGGTATTTTCCAGAAAAAGAGTTTGGTGCTTCCACTATCAATATAAGGAGTATAAAATATACTCTCAAAAACCAAGCAACACTCCCATCTGTTAGGCTTGGCTGTGTTCTCCCCCCATTTGCTCACTGACAGCTACTAGTTGAACAAATAGGGGCAAGAGGTTAAAATTTCTCCAAGGAAATGCTCCAGGCCACCCTGGCTAGCTGACAAAATCCCAAAACATAAGGACCACACTTTCTCCTCGGCACCCATGGCTACACCAGCGGCAACGTAGGGCAGACACATTGGTCCCTTAGAGCAAATCAGGAAAGACAAGTGAGGAGTTGTTCTATTCTCACGGGAGGTCTATCCTGCAGCCGTTATGCGAGTTAGGTGCTGGGGTACATGGGTCAGAGGCACACTAGGAGACCTTAGGCTCACAGTACCCTTAATAATAACTTGGGTTTTTCAGTGTTGGAGTTAGATTCACTTTTCTGATTTTTCCCTCACCAACATCATGTTATAAAAATTTTCAAACATCCAGAGAAGTTGAAAGACTTGAACGGTGACCACCCCCACGCTCACAGTGTAGATTCCTCCGCTCACTGCTTGTTCTCCTGCCTTGTCCCCCCACCAGCCTGCCTCCTGCTGCAGGTACCTGCTCCCTCCTGTTCCCACCTGCCTTTGCTTGCTCTCCACCAAGGTTGGTTTGCCCGCGTGTAGAGGGCACCCAGATATCACATGCGGGGCATGCCTGTACCTCATCATGCAGGGAGGCGGGGAGAGGGGTCACACCACTACGCCCCTTCTTTGACATTTCCTTGATCATCATGGGAAGGTCTCCTGGCCTGCCGGATGGAGGCAGCACTGGGCACTTTTCCTGCACGCTCTCCAGGCCTGGCTGTCTGCCCCAGTGCCTGTCTTCTGAGCTGAGCGTGGGCTGGTCAGCTAGATCACTGTCCAGGCAGAGCCGGGATGCGGTTCCAGGTCCCCAGCCTGGCAGTCACCCCCATCCATTACCAGTGACTCCATTCCCTAGAAAAATGCAACCCACTGACTCTCATCCTTCCCCAGTGTGAGAGGGGGCAGGGCAGCTCCAGCCACAAGTGAAGGGAACAGAAAGCAGTTGATCCCCGCCCCCAGGACCCCTCATGTCCACAGCTGTGGTGGCAGTAGGGCGGGCTGGGGGAGAGAGTGATGGGACCAGTTCCACCATGGTTTGGGGGTCTGAAGCATCTGGTCTTAATTGTTGGAGTCTCTTCTTAGAACCTCCTGAATGTAATACTTCCTCGTTTTCAGTTAAGGTCCTACTCACCAATTCCTGGGCCAACAGAAACCTTCCATGCCAGGTGCTTCTCCCTGTAGAGATGGAGAAGCAACAAGTTCAAGCTGCCTTCCCCCTGAAAAAAAGACACTCAGCGAGGGCCTGGCATTGGCGGGAATCTTGCCTATCATGTATGCTTCCCGACAAAATTCATCCTCAGCAGTGCTCATGGTGTGCTTGTCGTGATAGAGAACCCCAAGAGCTGGAGGCGGCTGGGGCTCCCCTGAACACCCAAGGTGAGCCTGTTGAGTCCGGGTAAGGAGCGCTCCTTCCTTCCTTTTCCACTGTGTGCACCTGCAGTCTCTCAGACTACCTGCATCTGGGAGCTGCCACCTTGTGGCGTGAAGTATTAGTGCGTGCAGGAACCCCAGACTCCGCAGTCACAGACGCTCAGGACCCAAAGGGAACCTTGACACCTCCTGAGCTGCGCCCTGCCGCGGGTGAAGCCCAGCGCCACCAGGCCCCAGTGAGAGAAGGGTGGCCATAGGGGAAGCCCACATCTTGCTCAGTTATTTTTCAGTGTTGGAGGATGTTGAAAATTTGGCTGTTTCTAATATATGAAAAGACCAGGTTCTTTCAGCTGCAAGAAATGTAAAGTTAGAGCCTTTTACTCGCATCCCCAGCCCCTCTCCAGGTCTCTGGAGGCTGGCACACTGTCCTTCCAGCTCTGTTATCTCCCTCAGCACTAGTCCACACGAGGGCTGCCCACCTTGCTTCTTTTTTGCCCACAAACATTCCACAGGGTTTAGCTTATCTGATCTATAAATTCTGAGTTAATCATTCTAACTTAATCAAGCTTTCAGTAGGCTACCACGGAATAAAGATACCCACTTTGAAAATAAGCATGAAGTTGTAAATTAGATCATTATTATTCCATTTCTGTTTATGCATGCGAAATAGAGATCTTTAAATTACATTTGTTACTGTTTCCAACAGTAAGCTACTGATTCAGATTACGATAATGAACTCCTCAAGTGACGGTGTTCAGCAGCATCTCAGAACCGTGAACACGCAGGAAGGAAGCTTACCTTCTCCATCTGCTAAAGAACTCTTCACCACCTTAAACAAGGTGATGTGGTAACAAGTTATAGTGTTCAGGTGATCTGGTTAATGGAGCTCCAATTTCGTTTCTTTGTTTTTTGTTTATTTTTTTCTTCCAATTTTGTTTTAAGCTCAATCATTGCGACCTTTAGTGTGGTCACTTGGAATCCTTGCCCTGTTCCTCCTGGTATTCTAGCGCAAAGACCCCAAGTTTGGCACAGAGAGACCCCCCACCCGGAGGGCGTCTCTCTCCATCTCTCCATTCTCCTTCAATCTCAAAGTCACAAGGGCAGAGTCAGCTAAGCTGGGCAGAGATTTGGGTAGAAATCTCAGAGCCTGAGACATGGTTGGGATAAAGATCGCTGGTGTTTTGGAAAGTGAAAGTGTGGGTCTTCTTAACCAAGTCCTTCTTTCTTGGAGTCCTTTCCCACTGCTCTCCTTTCAAAGCATAGGGGCTATTATAAGAAAGGGTCATTAGAATATCCTGTTCCTGATGGAGATTTTGGGACCTTACTTGGAAGGAAAGATGAACAAAGCAAGAGCAGGTGCTGGTATCACATTCCTCAGGCTGCAGTGACCCCCCTGGGTTGGGTTTCAACCCCCGTCTGTGGAGGTGAGGCAGGGAAAGCTTCATTCCTCTCCACTCCCTTCCTGGGAACTTGGTTGTCACTGTGAGGTTAAAGCTGAAACCACAGCCCAGCCCACTCTGATAAATGCAAGCGTGGCTGGGGACAGAGGACAGGAGAGGAGAGCAGGGTGCCAGAGACAGGAGTGTCCCAGAGCAACAGGAGACCTGGGCTGGGAAGGAAGTGATTGGTGGTGAGAAGCCTGGCTGTGGGGGACACCGGCCATCTGGGGGGACTTGTTGCCACGTGGATGTGGGCTCCAGGGGACACAGCTCACTAGCCCTATTCTGTTGCTGCTGCTGCTGCTGGAGGGGACCTGGGCAGGTGCCTGAACCCGAGCTGGGGTCCACCAGCATGAAGGTCCATGACTGAAGGCTCCAGCTGGCTGTGCCCCTGCTGGGGTGACAGGCTGGGGGAGGGACCGAGGAGAGCGCTCTGTCCATGCGCCACGAGGAGGGCAGAGGTCGGGGAAGTCCAGGGCCCACACACCTGTAGTGGGACACCAGCAGAGGGGCTCCAAATGTGTGTGGAGGGGTCTGGGTTCACAACCTGTTCGCGGCGCACTGGAGGCGGGCCAAGTGCACTCACCTTAAATTGGTGGGTACAGTGCATGCCATTTGTATTTAGACTTGTGGTGACCTAAACTTTATAAGGGTGCTCTGTTCACACCTCACGTCAAACTGAGACGGTCTGAGCAAACTGAGGGTGAGGGGAGGACTGAACACCCACCCCCTACCCCCACCCCCATCCCCCGTCCCCGTCCCCACTCCGGCCACAGCTCAGACTGAAGGACGAACAGGGAAATCACAGTTAGGAAATGCATGTGCTTGCTGCATTTGGGCATACAGTGGGGACTCACGGTGGCCTGCCCGTGGCTTGCTGCCAGCCCCAAGGCCTTCCGCGAACGGGTGGGGCGGGTTCAAGGCTACTGTGGGGAGTTCTCCCGAAGTGGCTGGCCCAGGGCCAGCTGTTGGGATTCTAATCCCAACCTGGCAGGTCCACCACCGGCAGGCGGTCTGGGCTGACCACTGACCTTGGTCCTCACCTCGGCTCGACGTGGACTCTTTTCGGGAGCTGTGGCACTCCGGGGAGCTGGCCACCTCCCCCAGAGGTTCAGATGGAGCTGATCTGCAGGGTAGCCTGGGCCTTATGACCTGTTTAAATCATCAAAGTCTGTGCCCTATTTCTCTTGCTCCGGTCCTTGCCCCTAACTGGGCTCATCAGAAAACACAGGCGCAGCTTTCTCTTCTCCGCTGTATTACTCGGAGCCCAGCCAAGTTGACTCCTCTCTGAGCGTGTGTTGAGTGGGGACACGCAGCGGGGAGTGGACCGGCGGTGGTAATTCAGTGTTTAGTGAAGGCAGCTTTAGACCGACTCCACGGCATCAAGACAGAGGACAAGAGCACGCTGCAGCAGAAATCAGGTGTTTTTAGCAATCCGCATTCTGGACCGTTAACAGGGCAAAGGGCTTTCTGTCTAGTGGGTGCTCAGTCCCTTGCTGAATCAGCCCTAAGTTCCTTCCCACTCCTTTCATTGGCCGTGAAGTGGGCTTACAACTGTCTCTGACATCCAGAACAGGGACCCCCTGGCCCTCCCCTGAGCTCTACATTTAATGCTGGTCCCCATCCTGCATGAGCACTCTTCTATCTACAACAGTTTTCCTCTGAAACCCCACCCCTTTGCCGTCTGGGGGGCATAAAACAAGTGACAAAGTTGTGGCTTCCCTGCGGGTTTTCATCTTGGATCCAGATGCAATGATAAGCCATGGAAGGGGTGTCCTGCCCTTTTCTTAGGGTAATTTCTGGTCCTGAGGATTTGTGAATCCTCCGCTCTGGGCTGTGGCACGCTTCCCTGATCAGAGAGGAGGGAGGGTTTGAGACAATGAAATCGGACAGTGAGCAAAGTCTGTTAATTGTCGTTGCTATTTTTTAACCTGGGAAATTCTAAATCAACTTATTTTTTATTTTTTTTAAATTTGTTCAGTCTTTTTTTTTTTAAATTTTTTATTTGAGAGAGAGAGTGAGAGAGAGCATGAGAGGGGAAAAGGGCAGAGGGAAAAGCAGACTCCCTGCGTAGCTAGGAGTCCAATGTGGGACTCCAGGATCATGACCTGAGTTGAAGGCAGTGGCTTAACCAACTGAGCCACCCAGACATCCCTAAATCAACTTATTTTTTAAAAACTGTCAGCATTGAGGTTCTGGCTGATTAATTTGCAAAGCCCCATTTAGGAACAACAGTTAGTGGATTGCAGAAAGCGAGGGATGGTGTGGCTGGGGGGATGGTGAGGGGAAGCAGGGCACTCGGCAGGGACAGAGAGCCCTGGGGACCCAGGGACATGATGAGGTCTGCACTTTTAAAGATCACCCGAGCTTCTGTATAGAGAGCATACTTGGGCAGTATCTTAATCTCCTAGGGCTGCCGTGGCAAAGAGCCACAAACTGGATGCACAGCCTGGCGTTCACTGTACCACACTGCACTCTTAGACGTTGCTAGGAGAGTAAATCTGAAGTTCCAATCACAAGAAAAATAATTCTGGAACTGTGTGTTGACAGGTGTTAGGGAGATTTACTGCGGTTGGTCATTTCGCAATGGACACACACATCAAATCATGATGTTGTACAGCTGACACGGACGCATTCAGGGGCGTATGCTAATGACACCTCTGTCTCAAAAAAATCTTGAATGCAAACTTGCAATAAAAAATGAAACATTTTCAGGGGAGAAATTATTTCCACGCAGACACAAAGCCCTCCTGTACCTGGGTTATTTCCCTCCAACGATGCCATGGCTATTTGACCAGGCCAGCCTCACAATCCTGGGCCCGTGCCCCCTCACCTCGCACTGCCTGTCAGACAACGTGTGCGTGACCCTTGGGACCAGATGCCCGCCTGCCCCACAGCATCACGTGGATGCTTGCCACCAGAGACGCCAGCCACGAGAAAATTTTCTCCCCTCATGTTATAGAAACATTATGTACACCTTTTAGATGGCATCCTCTTTGGGTCAACTGCCTCAACTTGGCAGGGATGGGAAATATAATAAACACATTTACGAAATCATTTCAGGAAATATAACTTTTTTCTGGTCTTCCTGCGACAGCCAGGTGAGATCGCATAATCTACTCTCATGTGGCTGTTGGCCAAGCCGTCCAAGTGCTGGCAGAGTGAGTTGAAGGCACAGAGCTTGCATGTGGAAAGGGTCTTTGAAGGACCTCACTTACAGAAAGGGAAACTGAGGCCAGCAATGAGGTGAAACCTCGACGGACGTATTCCTTGTGAGTGGCCTGGGCCACCTGGGGGAATAGATCTGTGTTGGAAATGGAGTCAATTTCCTCATTCTTTTGCAAGAACTGTGGTTTTCTCCATTTAAGAATTATATACCTGGTTAGGCCCTTCATTTAAAACCACCACCATGAATCAGGAAGCATTCAATGTCTGAATAAATCAACGTTAGAGATTTTGGAGCTCCAAGACTTAAAAATTCTTTTCCTTTAAGTAAATAGACATATAATCTGTGTCAAGGAACAAGTGCCATCATTGTCCTTGACATTAATGGAACAAGACAAGCCAGGGATGTCCATTCCCCATGAGGAGGGCAGCTAGCCACAGGGGAAGGCCACGTGAAGTACATGGGTTGTCTTCTGTGAAACCATTAACACACAGTCTATTGGGCAGTCATGTGCCCTGCAGCAGGACTGACCTTACAGGTGCAAGGTGACCAGGACCGAGGGGGCCCTTGATCACTCACCCTGTCCCAGAGACTGAGGCATAAGTCCTAGAGTAGCAGGGGTCCAACTGTCTGCTCTCAGGATGCCTTCACACGTGTCATGTCACTGAGAGACAAAAGCGCTCGTGCTGATGTGGGATGTATTTACTATGATTCACTATATTAGAAAATAAGACTGGGACATTGTAAGCTTTTCTTGGCTCGTTAAAGAGAATACTAAACCCAGTACATGTGAGCGTATGTCTCATGCTTTTATGAAAAATAACCATATTTTTAAAGAAATTCCATTTAGTGCGAAGAGTGGCATTGTTTTATATTCTTGCAAATCTCTTGTTCTAAAAGAAGAAGGCTGGATTCTCTGATGTTATTTAGTTAAAGGGCATGAAGAAATTCTGGCCTCACACACATATCCATATAGAAAGGGAAGAATCTTTGAATGGCCTTGAACAGATAACTGTGGAAATCCTTTTTTGATATTACACCAAAACTTGACAAGTGGTGTTGCTGAATAATCACTTGCCATGTAGAATCTGAACGCATCTTAATAAACCTTCCTTGCTCTATTGCATCAAAGCCACTGGTCAGTCTGTCTTGTATTTTGGATGACCCTTCCCTGGGCATGACTTTGGAATGTCATGCGTTAATTATTAGGAAACTCTTGGCTTATTGAGTTATGTAGATCTTCCAAATGTTGACAGATTTCATTCTACAAAATCAGAAAATGACACTCATTAATCTCCACTGATACCCCCAGGAGCATCCTGAAGTATTAGAGAGCTGGCACGCCCATTGTAGCAGACATAAGTTTTCCAAAATTCTAAATTTTGGCTTGAAAGCATACCTTTTATCATTGGCAACATGATACCATCCACAGTTTCTCTTAAAATGATAGGGTTCACTTGTTTACCATCAAGGTACTGTCTACCAAGTGCCTGATCCTTAACCACACAGTCCAGCAATCAGTCTTTCACGGAAAATGCTGTTTCACAAGAAAGTGGCCTGTTCGGCTGGCGACTCCAATGATCACCCACGTGCAGAAATTTCTCTGAGCTCTCTGCTCTGCTGTGCCATCGGGGGTTTTGCACATACTTCTAACCTAGTCACGCAGAGTCCTACAAATGCACATCCCGATGGCCCAGGACAGGAACATTGGTGACCTTTCCTGCTTCATCTGTTCTCAGGTGATTTCAGCAATCGAGTCAATTCACCCATTACTTCATCCCTAGATGCAACAGGCTCTTCCTTTCCTTCTTGCACATGCGTGGCGATGAAGATACAGGGATGATGTTATTGTTGGGCTGTGATCTGTCCCAGTGATCTGTCCCATCCGTGCATGTGTCCTACAGTAAAATTGCAAATGACGCCCCGGTATGATGAGGCAAGTGTGTGGCCTTGTGGACTCTAGCATCAGGGACCCCAGCGGACTGCACTCGGAAAGCTGCCGCTCCACAGAAATTTTCTCTATGCACGTGGATGTTTATTATCACAGCATCTTTTTTTTTCTAAAGATTTTTATTTATTTGACAGAGAGAGAGATCACAAGTAGGCAGAGAGAGAGGAGGAGGCAGGCTCCCCGCCAAGCATAGAGCCTGATGTGGGCCTCCATCCCAGTACCCTGAGATCATGACCTGAGCCGAAGGCAGAGGCTTTAACCCACTGAGTCACCCAGGCACCCCACGGCATCTTTAAGTGATAAAATTACTTAGTGGAAGTAATCCAAATAACCATCCCCAGGAGAATGAATAAATGATTTAACTTCTGTTCGTGTAGTAAAATGCTATATGGTAGTGAAAATGAAACTAAAGCCATAGTTGTCAACACACACACACACACACACACACAGACACACACACACACACGCTTGTTCAGTGTTGGTTGTGACACTGCACAGTCTGTCTCTATTCCAACAGCTTCGCTGGACATATGTGGCTGTTTTGAGGGCTGTTGAGATGTGAATAATAAATCATTCTTGATGTTAGTCATTATATAAATGAAAAGTACCAAGTTTTATTGTTTTATTGATTATAAGATTTTATATATATATAATATAAAATTTTATCTTATAATCAATAAAACAATAAAACTTGGTACTTTTCATTTATATAATGATTGACATTATATAAATGAAATATAAGATAAAATCTAGAAATAATGAAAAAGTAAAAAAAGAAACAGAAAAAAAAGCCCTCTTGAACCTCTCCACCGGTTTACATCTGGTGCTATTCCGCATATAACATGAATTCACCCTGTGCTTGTCCGGAACAGACAGTTTGTGTCTGCACTACGGGGTTAAATGTCGCTCAGATCGGTGGGAACTGTGAGGATCCTTTTGGTTAGTTCTCCTACAGTTGTAGAGGAAAAGCAGTAAGTATGACCTGAGATGTCAAGAACAAGAAATTATATTTATCCATTAAAGTTCTTTGTTTTCTCTTTTCTCATTCTAGAAGATTTATGTGTCTTCAGGCAATTTCTACCTGAGTCTGATAAGTATATTCCCTACTAATTCATATCGTTTTTATTTTTAAGGTCGCCAACATCAATAGCTTCCAACAAGAAAAAGATGATCTTACTTATCAAACAAAGGTGGGGTTTGGATAAACCAAATGAGATCACACTGGACTCAGAGATTTGATCGCAGTTTCAAGTTGTTTCATTCCTGGTCGATGTTCAGTTTGCAGAAAATAAATTAGTAACTAGATGTGGACTTTTGGAATTTTAAGGGACTGCTAGGGAACTATAGAGGATGCTTTTATGTCTACTAAAATATGAACAATCTGGGGCACCTGGGTGGCTCAGTTGGTTAAGCGACTGCCTTCAGCTCAGGTCGTGATCCTGGAGACCCAGGATCGAGTCCCACATCGGGCTCCCTGCTCGGTGGGAAGCCTGCTTCTCCCTCTCTCACTCCCGCTGCTTGTGTCCCCTCTCTGGCTGTGTTTCTCTCTGTCAAATAAATAAAATCTTTAAAAAAATAAAAAAAATAAAATATGAACAATCTGCGAATGTCAGAAATCAGCCACACTGCGCTGGCCCAGAGCTTTCTCCATAATCTTCTTCTTTATGGAGTTAAAATATATTGAACTTGGCATTGTCCACTGTGTGAACTTTGGACAGCCCAGGGAGGCAGCCATGTTTGTTATGAGCTCAGGCCACCTTACAAGTTGACCTTTGAACAATGTGGGTTTGAAGTGCATGGTCCACCTCTATGCAGGTTTCTTCCAGGATGGTGCTGTGAATGTATTTTCCCTTCCTTATGGTATTCTTAATGATACTGTCTTTTCTCTAGCTGACTTTATGCTAAGCATATAATACACAGAACATACAGAGTTTGTGTTAACCAACGACTCACGTTATCAATAAAGCTTCCGGTCAACAGTAGGCTGTTAGTCATTAAGTTTGGGAGCAAAGTTTCTACAGGCATTTTTGGCTACCCCAGGGGCTGGTGCCCCAACCCTGCATAGTTTCAAGAGTCAACTATAATTTTAGAAAAGGCTTATACATTTGTGGATAAAAGTTCATGTGGCTAGAAAGCCACTTTATTTGTAATAAATAGAGGGTTAAACTCTGTCTCTCTCACCTGCCACCTCTCTGAGCCTCATGTCCTGTTAGAAGGGAGAGCAGTAGATGAAGAAGCATTGAGGACCCATCAGCACTGAATGGAGACATTCTCAGCGACTATTTCAGAAAGACAGAGGGAAACAGGAGGGAGTAGCTTCCTCATCTACTCAGCAACTGTGTGTGTGTCTGCCATAGGACAGGTGCTGGCACACGGTATGCAGTGATTTTTAAATGTGATCTTTAATACGATCTTTCACGTGATCTTTGATATGATCTCAGGATCCACGTAAAATCAGTGGGTGGCCCATACCCCTGAGAACCGGCAATTTTATTTCTGAGCAGCAGAGGCTGCTGTGAGGACAGGGGACACCATGCCAACCAGGTGCCCATCCTAGCTTGCTATGTCATGTCACCATCATCCTCACTGTTGTCACTATAATTTCAGGGAGAGAGCCACCGGTCCCTACAGCGATCCAAGAGAAGATGGGTTATTACCACCCTCGAACTGGAGGAGGCAGATGAAGGACCCTTTCCCAAACTCACTGGGGAGGTGAGGAAGGCCCCTGCCACCCTCTCTGACGAGGCCCACCCCCTTTGACAGGGGGAACAGGTCTTGAAAGGCTACGTGCTAGGGATGCCATGGAGTGCAGTGGGAAGAGGAGTCCCACACTGAGTTCTAGAACCCACTCTGCCTCCACCTGACTGGGGGGCTTGGGGCGGGTCCCTGCATGTGAGCATGTGCTGAGAACAGCAGCCCCATGGGACGAGGGCTGCTTCTTTCCAGGCTGCTGGCCTGCTTTATTCGGCCCATGCAAATGTATTCTTTAAAAATAAGGAGACTGCAGCAGTTACCAGAGACTGGGAGGTGGGCAGGCAAAATGGAGATTTGAAAAATAAATAAAGAGAAAGCAAAGCCATGGCTTCAAGGGCTGGTGGGGAGGAGGTCATGGGGGCTTATTGTGTGAGGGGGACAGACGTCAGTTTGATGAGATGACGAGAGCTCTGGACATGGATGGTGGTGACCGCCATGCAACAGCGTGAGTGCGCCTTGTCCCGCCTGACTGCACGCTTAAAAATGATGAAGGTAGTACAGTTTATGTCGTGTGTATTTTACCACAATAAGAAAGAAATGATAGGAAGATTGTATTCAAAATTCTGTACTTCTAGAGGCTTTCTGAAAGCCGGAAGCTCTGCCCTTGGGAGCCTACATTCCCACATGGCCACAACTGGATGGGGCTCGAGTTTCCCAGTCTCTCCCACTCCCTGTCATCTCCCTCCCTCTGAGGTCAAAGCCATCACATGCTGGGATGCCAGAATTTGTGCATGCGGCCCATGTCATTCTTGCCATGACATGCCTGACCTGATGGACCTGTGAATTACATGCTGAGAGACTTGGTCCCTACAGCACTGACATCCTACGATTTCTGGAGAAAGAAATTAAAATAATTTATATTTTTGCGGGGTTTATAAAAATAGTAGATGCCTGCTATAAAAAAAATACGGAAAGTTTTCAAGCCTCAGTGGTTCAAACTCTCTACTCTTAAGAGTCCAGGGGACATGGTGGGCTCATATGACAGATGCCCCATACCCCGGCCACGGGAGTCCCACGTCCTAGCTGTTTCCCCACCGTGCAGTGCAGTCAACGAGAGCACCTGGATTATAAGGTTGTTTTAAAGATTAAATAGGCTAGGGGAGGTAAGGTATATAGTCAGCTGGCTCATTCTAAGTCCTTTCTAAATGTTAGCCGTGCGAGTGTTCCCCCTTTCTCCCTGAAGGATCATCCAGGTTAACCCACCAGTATGCACGCTTCTAGGTATTTCTCTACAGTCTCGCAAGGGGAGTCCTTATTGACAAAATGGGGTCGCACTGCGCATATCTTTCCTCAAGTCGCCTTTCTGGTTTACCAGTCAGTCACAGTCTCCTTTCCGGCACAGAGCATGTTAAGCTCTGAAGCCTGGGGGCCCATGCCCCATGAAGTGGGTACTGCACTAGGATTCTTTCCCTAGGGAGGGACAAGGGCATTCTTCCCATTTGTTCACCATGATAGACCTCATTCCCACCTCTTTCCCACCTCTGTTTCCTTTGGATAAACCCTCAGATGAGCAATGGTGAAGTATAGGGCTTTAAAAATGCCTTTGAATCCTAGACTTGATATATGGCATGCCTTGTGGTTTATTCTCATTTTCTCCTCCCCCTATTGTTTGTTCCCTTGCAGCTGTTCAATGATATGTCTCATAACATGTCATTAATATATTTCATCAGTGGACCTGGTGTGGATGAATATCCGGATATTGGTTTGTTCTCTCTGGAAGATCATAGGAACGGAAGAGTGTATGTTCACCGCCCTGTCGATCAAGAGACAACACCGTCTTTGAAGGTAGCGTACATTGATACATTCTCAGCTTGCAGGAATATGGTATTCGGCAAGCATTAGTTAAGCCGCTCTCGTGCTGTGTCACGGGAGACTGCCCAGTATACAATGGCAAGCTTTAAAAGCATGCATGGGCCGAAAGGCTAATTTTGTACCGTTTGCCTGAAGTTCTGGATTCTGTGATGATGTATATGAACGGCTACAGGTCTTCCTTCTAATGACCAGATTCCCAGCACGGTCAGGGTACCCCAAAGCATGTGGGGTTAAAGCTATGGAATATTTATAAAAAGGGCTAGTTTGTTTTTGAAGAGTCACAGTTGAAATGTGTGGACAGAAGCTACAAACAGACTCCACAGGTGCCTAATAGTGGACGAACAAGAAATCACGTGCTTGGTGTTGATTCGTTCCCATAACTCCCTGTGCTCTTTAGGATCTCATCACCCCAGCACCATGGTCTACTCTGAACTTGAAATCCAGGTTCAAAACTAGGAAAGCAAGCAATAAAACCACATGGTGTTGCATCAGGCTACCCGCCCCACCTTATAGGGGATACTCAGGAAGTTAGCTTTGTTATGTTCTGACTTCTGCTGGAAACTGAGCTGTGTTCCCGGGCCTGCTTGGCAGCACAGTAACTCCTTCAGGGAAGGAACACCTCAAAGAAGTAATTTTATGCCTTTTCTCCAACGACCTCAAAATATATGCATAATAAAATCGATGCCCTTCACTCATTGATAAGTACTGAATCTCCAATTTTTAAGCAGGGAGAAATTCTCCCTGAACTCCACAAGTCATGCAGGGATGACCCTGCTGATCATCACTGTCATCACATAACCCCTTGTCCCATCTGGGGAATGTACAGAGTCTGTAGAGTCTGTTGGATAGAAGGAACATAGAGTGGGTCCCAAGGGGCCCTGGGCAGCCCTGCTAAATCTTGAGTAAGCAAACAGACCACTGAGGGGTCTTGTGAAAATGCAGATTTTGTTTCTGTAATTCAGGGTAAAGCCCGAGACTGCATCTCCGGCCAGCTCCCAGGAGAGGGTGCTGCCGCTGGCCCAGGGCTGCCACTTGCCCAGTGTGGCGGGTCCGGGACAAAAAGCAGTGGGCGCGACTTATGAAAAGATGCAGCAAAACATTTTGTGCTCGTGGCCTTTGTTTTGCCATCATTGTTCGGTTGCTGTGGTTCGCTTTTCATGACTTCACTGATGTTTCAAGGGGGTGGCTTTCATGGGAGGCTTAATATGGGACTTTTTGCTGGAAGTGCCTCCGCCAAACCCATGAGACCCATTCTGACACATGATGTCCCCACAGGTCCTGCTCTCTTAGGATTTCCAAACCCTGTGCTCGGACCTGCCTGGTGAGCTCAAGCCCACGATCCGAACACCCGACCCCCCCCCCCCCCCCCCCCCCCCCCCCCCCCCCCCCCAGCCAATAGCACAGCCGCTGTTTTACACCAAATTCTGCAATCACTTGCTAGCTGGCCCCTTATTTGACTGTGAACTTCCACGAGGGAAGACACAGGGTGGGGTTTCAGAGGTGGCTCTCTGTCCCATGACCCTGGTTTACTGTGTCCTCATGACTTCTCACCATCCGAACTGTGTGCCTGAAACCGTGTTCGGTTCTCTGTGGGTGGTCTAATCCCCCACGGAATGCATTTCCCTGGGTCAGGAATAGGGCTCTGCACACCGTAGGTTTTCAGCCCATTATGTGGAATGAATGAATGAACACAGCAAAATGTAGCCTCTGCTTCCAGGGTGTTGTGGGTTGAACTGTGTCTTCCAAAAAGATGGGTTCAAGTTCTACCCCTGGTACCTGTGATATGACCTTATGGGGATAGAGGGTCTTTGCAGATGCCATCAAATCAAGGTGAGGTCATACTGGATTAAGGCGGGTCCAAATCCAGTGACCGGCATCCTCTAAAGGGAGGGAGATTTGGAACCAGAGGACAGAGGGGAGAAGGCTGGAGACAGAGACTTCACTGGGACTGCAGGCCAACCCCAGCAGCTGGGCAAGAGACTCAGAATCTCCAGAGGGAACCAAGCCTGCTGACCCCAATTGCGGTTCTCATCTTCAGAAGCCCGAGAGAGCACATTGTGTTGTCAGACAACCAGTTGCTGCAGCAGACAGAGGAAACTAGCAAGCAGAGATTACCATACCCGCTAGGAAGACGAGAAACAGGCTGATGAGAAGGGTCACCAGCTGTGCAAGTGTGACAAGCAAGAGTCACAGAACACCGCACGGGCCGGGCCTTCTGGCTCAGCCAGCCGCTTCTGCAGAAGGATGCTTGCGACCCGCTCCCCGCTGCGCACACAGCCGGGATGTATTAGAGAAGAAGTCAGTCTAAGAATGGGCGAAAAGACCTTCCCAGGAACACGGGGGATGATGAAGGAGTCACGAGAATGAGCCCAAACATACAAGAACTTGTGTCTGGGGGATGGGGGTGGGCTGGGGAGGGCTGACTTCTTGTTGATTTTGTAAGTCTGCGAGAACGCAGTGACACCAGCCGAGAACGGCCGGAAGATTTAAGACATGGCTGGAAAGGGGCAAAGTCTCTTTTTGGGTAGGAGTCTCCTCTGTTTCTATGGAAATATCCTCAGTTTCATCTGATACAAATACGTTCAGGAATGTCATTCTTCGATATTCCTCAAAATCATCATTTGCGGGTCAGCATGTTCCGCTTTGCCTACTTGAAACCTATGCGTACAAGTGACTTTGTCTTGTGTGCTCATCTGTGACTGAGAGTACACATCCTGCCCGTGTCATCTCGGTGGCCGTGCGCCCCGCTATCATGTCACCGCAATGTGGTGTATCATCTGAGAATCTAAATCTTAAGGCTATAACAAAAGGCTGAAAACCCTTCCCAAGCGCAGAAAAAATCCGTGACATTTCCTTTCTCCACTGCAGTTCTAAGTCCCTAGAAATTCTGAGCATCTTGCCAAAGAATAAACAGCACTTAGGCCTCTCGGGCATCTCATAGAAGTGACAGTCTCTGATGTAGCTTTTAGGATAATAAATGGAATATAAAATAATAAACAGAAAACAAACATGTGGTTCTTATTTTTAAGTGGAAGGATTACAGTTGGCGCTGTGTCGGAGCCAGAAGTCTGTGTGATTAGGGAGCCGAGTTGCTGGTGCGGCCATAAATTATAGAAGAGCCTGTGGAAATGGTGTGTGAGAAAGCCAATTTGCTTGCACAGAAATTTAAAAATGTATGTTGTATTCCCCGGAGCGGACCAGTCCTTGAGGGGAGAGTAGACAGCTGAACTCGGAGAGCCTGGGGCCCTGGCCACCTCTGCAAGACAGCTGCGGGGCCACCAGGGTGGATGCCGATGAGTGCACACCAACAAGTCTGCAGGAAAGGGGCCTGGGGAGGTGGGTGTGGCAGAGACCTCGTGGGCTCTGGGGAAAGGGGGAGGTTCCTGCCTGAAGCTGGCAAGGTGTTGAGACCCCCACCCCCCAGCTGCTGAAGCTGCCTGCTCTGGGTGGCCATGGAGGGGAATGATGCTGTAGTCAAGTCTACACCCACTTGGACTTGAATCTGGGCTGCCCTGAGTGTGGACAGCCATGGAACCTCTCTGTGGCACATAGTGGGGCACCAACAATGCCTACCTCCAGGGCTTCTGCGAGGAAAGAAGGAAGTGATCTATGTAGGCTCAGTCCTGGGCCTCCGTGAAGCCACTGGACTAAACACTCTGCTCGCTCAGTGTCCCCAGCAGGGCTCTGTACCTGCGAGCAGACAGCCCTTGAGGAAGCACCGCCTCCGGAGTGGATGGCTGTCGGCCCGGAGAGCCCTTCGTGCTGTGTCATCCCCACCCATGCCTTTCTCTGGGACTCTGAACTCCTTCTGTCTCAGTGCTGACTCCCTACAGTCTTTTCACCTTTCAACAGATAAAATCACTGTTTATTCTGGAGTAACAAAGATTCAGTGGCAAGTCGTATTAGACTTACTTTAATGTATATATATCATATAATGTGTATTACATATATTATGTATATTATAGAATATATATTGGGATGACAATCGTATATATTATACCCAATATATATATTGGGTGACTGAGCTGGTTAAGCACCTGACTCTCAATTTAGGCTCAGGTCATGCTCTCAGGGTCCTGGGCTCAAGCCCATGTTGGGCTCTGTGCTCAGTGAGGAGGCTGCTTGAGATTTTTCTCCCTCTCCCTTTGCCTCTCCCCTGCCCTGTGGCTCTCTCTCTCTCAAATAAATAAATCATTTATATATATAAATTATTTTTATATTTTATATATATTATATTTATATATTATATATTATATATGTGTATATATGTACATAACATATATATGGTATTTGCTTTGGTAGCATGTAGACTAAAACTGGAATGATACAGAGAAGATTAGCATGGCCCCTTTTGCAAGGGATGGGAGGCAAATTTATGAGGTGTTCCTTATTTAGAAAAACAAAAATAAATAATATATATGATTGCCCACTTTTTATTTTATAAGTAGGGACTTTTTAAAATTCATACTTTCTTTTTAGAGTTGTTTTAGGTTGACAGAAGAGGAGAGTGGAAAGCAAAGAGTGCCTGCTCCCCTGTTTCCACCCCCCCCACTTCCCTCTCTCACTAACGTGGTACGTTGGTGCTGTAGTTCTAGGACAGTGGATGAGCCAATATAATACATTATTATTAACAAAGCCCATCGTTCATGTTTTGGTGCTGAGCTTTCTATGCATTTGGACAAATTGTATATGACACGTATGCACCCTTTTAAAAATATTTATTTATTGGGGCGCCTGAGTGGCTCAGTCATTAAGTATCTGCTTTCAGCTGAGGTCATGATTCCGGAGTTCCCAGATGGAGCCCCACACTGGGCTCCCTGCTCGGAGGGAAGCCTGCTTCTCCCTCTCTCACTCCCCTTGCTTCTCCCTCTCTCACTCCCCCTGCTCATGTTCCCTCTCTAGCTGTGTTTCTCTTTGTCAAATAAATAAATAAAATCTTGAAAAAAATTAATTTTAGAAAGAGACAGACAGACAGAGAGACAGGAGGGGCAGAGAGAGAGAATCCCAAGCAGACTCCCAGCTGAGCACAGAGGCTGGATCCCACAACCCTGAGATCATGACCTGGGTCAAAATCAAGAGTCTGACACCCCAATTTGCTCCTTTTTTTAAAGGTTCTTAAGAATCTAAAGTGAGAAGCCTAGAGTATAGCTTTCAGATCTTTTGAGGGGAAAGACTGCCTGCTGCATGTTTGAGATAAGCGGACCCTCCTTCTTCAAGCACAGACGTGGCATCACTAACCACTTCAGAACCCATGACATGTCAACAGCTGGGCTGCTTACTTTCAATGTTCCCTTTCCCCAAAACGTTCAAGTGTCTTCTCCCACAGGGTCTCCGCAGTGTTGGTCAGGGTCTGTATTTCTCATGACGGCACCACCAGCAGAAACCCAGGCTGCTGGGAAACTTGGCCACCTCTACCCCGGTAGAAAAACTGAGATTAGAACCTGATCATAACTCATGTTTACTGAGCGCCTCGTCTGTGCCAGCACTGTGCTCAGTCCCCGTGGTCATGTGGTGAAGGACAGCCATGAGATCCCTGCCCTCGGAACCCTGGGGCTGGTGCAGGAGAGGGTGCAAAACGTGCGCTGACATTAACATGTACCGTGCGATCAAGTAAAAGATCCTGCAACATTAACAGTTCTCTGCTTCCTAGGTTTATTTTGACGTTGTGGATCGCTTTCCCAAGAAAGGTCATGGATAATTCCTTGATTTTCAACATTAGGATTGGCGATGTGAACAATCACGCACCCCAGTTCCCTGAGAAGAAATTCAACATCAGTGTGAAGGAGAACCATGATGCAGGTAGGGGCATGAGGGCTTTCTCTCCCAGGTGGTCCTCTCTGGTCCATCTGCTTGGATGTTGATGTGGTGCCCGATCCTTGTTGTCTTTAGGGAGAAATGTGACTGTTCACATCCTGAAGGTGGCAGGCTCTGGTTTTTGAGCAGAATTCTTGGAGGTCTGTCAGCCTTGTTTTGTATTGGCAATAAAATGCGATGGAAATTGTGTCTGTTTGCAAGAGCTGATATGGAAAGACCAGGCCAAACTAAGTCCAATGCACGGAGGGAGAAAGGCAGAGTTGAACGGCGCCTTCCTGAGTACATCTGTAAATTTCTCACCTGTAAAATGGCAACGAGATGATATCTCAAGTTTCTGAGCTATAGAGCCTATGAGTCTTTAAATCTCACTAGGATATGTATCTACTTTAATAACAGAAAAGCATTATTTGTTTCACAAAATAGTCTTTAGAAAATTTGGAAAAATTCCAAGAAATCAACACTGAACTAGAAAGCATATTTAATACTTCCAATTAGAGATAAGTACCATCAATGTTTAGTTTATATTCTTTCAATATTTTTCTTTGAATTTTTTGTGTATGCATGTTACACACTATTTATGTATCTATGTGTATATAATCCCCTATTTTAGATATAATTATGAGTGCATTTTTCATCTTTATCATAGTGCAAAATGTATATGAGTATATATTAAACATTTATACAAGGGTACGGGTATGATTTCCATATGAGTGTATTTATGAATTTTCTTTTCTAAAAGGGCAAATTTTCTGTTTGTAACTTAACAGTGTTTCCCCTCAGTATCCAATTGTGTAATATTTTATTTCATGGGTGTGCTTTAAGGTTTTTTAACTAACCTCCTATTGTTAGATATTTATGTCCTATTCCCGCTTTTTGTTATCTTTGCAAAATATGCTTCAGGGAACATGTTTGAGAAATCTGTGTCCACTGAAGCATTATTTATACTGTCATGATTTAGAGGACTAGATGGCTCGTTCTGACTGCATGCACAATTTAAGTGTGCCGCTTTACTCACCCACCGGCAACATCTGAGGTGGCCTGGTGCAGGGTTCATCTTTGATTATTAAGTACTTGAATGTGTTAATAGGTTTCTCGTCCATCTCTGTGTAGTAGATACTTGTTCCTTTCTTTGTCTATTTGTGTGCTTGTTATTTTTCTTCTTGATTTTAACCTCATTCTGTACTAAGAATGTTTATGCCTGCCATATATATTTTAAATGTTTTCCTGGTTTACCATTTCTTTTTAAATTTTGTCTATGTAGTTCTTTTTGGCACACATTTAAAAATCTGTCTGATCTATCAATTCTTTCCTTAAGTCTTCTGCATTTGCAGTCGTGATTAGAAAGTGCTTGTGACTATTTAGGGGCGCCTGGGTGGCTCAGTCAGTTAAGCACCTACCTTTGGCTCAAGTCATGATCTCAGGGTCCTGGGATCAAGTCCTGCATTGGGCTCCCTGCTCAGCAAGAGTCTGCTTCTCCCATTCCCTCGATGTGTTCTCTCTCTCTCTGTGTCTGTCTTGTAAATAAAATCTTTAAAAAAGAAAGTTCTTGAGACTATTTAAATATCCCTCTTTGGGGCGCCTGGGTGGCTCAGTTGGTTAAGCAACTGCCTTCGGCTCAGGTCATGATCCCGGAGACCTGGGATCGAGTCCCACATCGGGCTCCCTGCTCGGCGGGAAGCCTGCTTCTCCCTCTCTCACTCCCCCTGCTTGTGTTCCCTCTCTCGCTGTGTTTCTCTCTGTCCAATAAATAAATAAAATCTTTAAAAAAAAT
>PITA01011581.1:26019-66149 GCA_004023965.1 Spilogale gracilis | reverse complement strand
CAGCACCCGGAACTCCAGCCCCTGCCCCAGCACCCTGAACTCCAGACAGCCCAGCAGATCTCACCGCCCTCTCCTCTGCCCCCGACTTACTCCACCTTCCACCCTGGATCCTGGGTCCCGTACTACCTCCGCACTCCCTCACTCCCGGTCTGCCCTTCCTCCCATTCTCCTGCTTCTGCCCTCATTCGTGCCCTGCCC
The DNA here is from genome assembly GCA_004023965.1 of Spilogale gracilis. Lineage (NCBI taxonomy): Eukaryota > Metazoa > Chordata > Mammalia > Carnivora > Mephitidae > Spilogale > Spilogale gracilis. Next base: position 65,951 of record PITA01011581.1, on the reverse strand, counting down.
TCCACATGGACTCTTCCAGGAACCCCCTCCCTGACTCCAGGCTACAGACTTCTCCCTGGCCTTAATGTACTTTCCTAAACACATTCCACGGAAATTTCCCACCGTCCACTGGCATCCCCTCCCATGGAGGGCAGGCAGGTGACAAGGGAGGGCAGTGGCCAGAGGGTGAGTTGACAAAGGGCCACGGTAAGGAGTGGTGAGGACTAGGGCAGGCTGAAGAATGCTTGTCCCAGGGCCGGGTAGCCGCCACCCCCGCACGGGTTGGCAGAGCCGCAAGAGCGCTCAGGCTTCAAGTCACCAGACCTTCTAGGCTTTGACGAGAACCAGGTTTGCTTACAAAATCCCTGGATTTATGAAAGTTTGCAACTAATTCACATTTGAAACACTCTGAATGATTTGCTTATTCCTGTACTTTCGGACTTTCCTGTGTCTTGGTCCCACCTACTCTCCCAGAACCATCCCGCATGGCAGCTGTCCCCCTGCTCATGGCACAGCCATACCATGCTCCAAGACATGCCATGCCCGTGGCACCGACACTGTTCCTCACGTTGTCCTCTGCTTCCCCTCTCATGTCCATCCAAAGCCCCCCCACTTCCGAAGGGCATCTTGCTGCCGCCCCTTCGCCCTGAGTCGGATGACTCTGCCCCTGCGTGTTGCACTCTGTCCCTGTTCAAGACACAGTCTGACCTGTGTTCCCAGCTGTGGGGGCCACGGTCCCCGCCAGACGAGACCCTCCAACACAGACGCGGTCCGAGTCACAGAACCTGGACGTGTCAGATAGAGAGAAACTTTTCAGGAATTGTGGCAATTAGAAGTGAGGAGCAACACGGTGTGTGTCTGGGCCTTCGGGGATTCAGTGTCCCCGACCCACTGCACACCCAGTGTCTGCTTCCTTGGCACAATGTTCTGGGCACACACCCAGTTTCTCTGGGGCCTCCGGCTCTTAGCCCCGGCCCAGCCGCAGGACGTGCTTGGTCCCCATCCAAGCTGCGGCCCTAACGCGCTCCTCAGGCCTTGTCTTAGTGACCCGGTGCACATCCTGCTTTGCCATTCCCCCCAGGGTACGGCCAAAAACGTCTGTATGAGGATGGGCCTTTGCCGCTGCTGCCCGCCCCTCTCCTGCGCTGAAGTCTCTGTCCCCTCTGGCCCTGCTTGCTGTGGCCCAGGAGGGAGGAGCAGGTGCGGAGAGAGCCCAGGGAGAGCGCGTGAGCTCATGCAAGTCACTGAGCCCTTTCCTCAGTTCTGACCCGGAGGAGCAGAACATGTGGGCTGGGGCAGCCAAGGGAGGCTGTGGAGCATGATGCAGGATAAAATGCGGGCTGATTTTCCCGGGGGTAGGGGTGTGAGCTGGATGTGAAACAGCCTCCAGATGTGGGTCTGAGAGGCCTCCTGAAGTTTGCAGCACGGCTGTTCGCGGTCTCCCTTTGGGGAACCAGAGAGCCCTCAAGAAGCAGTGGCTTTGTTTCTTTGCACACGGGCCAGGCGTCACGCTCTCCGCCGTCCTCTGCAGCTGTGGGGCCCTGGGCCCTGGCCCCACACAGGCCTTGGTCTTTGAGACACTGGCATCTAGAAGGACACAGAGCCATCCTTCCCCAAACCCCCATCAGCTCCCCTGAGGGGCTCCTTTCACCCCTGGTGTTTGGTTCACATTGAAATGAGATAAAAGATGGTGTGGGGACCAAGGGAAAGGCCTGATGGGCACTGGGGGGCACAACTTCTGATTGGTGGGGGCACTCACAGGCCGGGGAGCTGCTAGCTACTAGCAGATGCTTTTATTCCAAGTAGTGTTCCGATCTTCAAAGACTCCACAGGCCCCCTTCAAGGTCCTCCTGTGTGCTGGGCCCAGCACTGAAGTCTGCAGGGGTAAGAGTGCAAGCCAGGGGTCCGGGTTACAGGGGCTCGTGGGCCCTGAGGGGAGAGGAACCGTACTTGGCACCCCAGGGGCTGCAGGCTGTAGGAGAAGGACTCGGGAGGGGGAGGAGAGCGTCTACAAGGACAGGAGACGGAGTTGGAGCCTCGTGTGCGGGTGCTGGGCAGGGTGCCCGCAAACAGGGGTTGGGATGGGGGCAGTTTAGGCACATGAAAACGCCCTGAGAAGTCTGCCTTTTCAAGCTCACCTGGCCAGTGGCTTTTAGTCTTTGGGAACTGAGGGGAGTCCTGCTTTGTGGGGTTCCCTGAATAGTCACAGGAGCTTGTGGCCAGTGGAGTCAGCTGATGAAAATGTGGGTCTCCTCCTTTTGGGCCAAGAGGCTGTTTCACTGTTACCGTGAAATCACAACCTAGTTGTGGGCAAGTGAAGGACTCCAGTCCCAGGAGGAACACCTGCTGCGGGACTCCAGCACCGTCAGTCCCCAGGACCAGGGCACTGAGGTCCAGGCAAGGCCCTGCAGCTTCTCCTTGAGGAAATGGTCAGCTGCCAGGCTCCCCTTCCATGACTTTGGCCTTGATATTGCCGGTCCTTTCTGCTTTAAGTGGAAGGTCTTCCCTCGCGGCAAACAATCCCCCGGTCTCCACAGAGGCTCTGTAACCCCACAAAGCCAGACCCTTCCTAGGTGCGAACTACACATCTGCCTGGAAGCTCTCAAAGTCCAGGCTGTAGTTACGCAATAAGAACTTAGCCAACTTCTTGGTAACTAGGAGTCATTACCTCGAAAAAGGGGAGACTCTTGCTTTAGCCATGCGCCACTCCCCACACCCCCACACCCTCATGGTAAGTTTCTTGTTTTTTTTCTGAAGTACTCTTTCCCCAGATGTTGAGAGGCTAACTTCCGGTGGGGGTAGGAGAGGATTCCTAATCATGACTTAGAGGGCTTGATTACTGCTTCAAAGACTCCTTACATGAGTTCCCACAAGGCCTACGAGGTTTATGCAGATTTGTTGTCCCTCCAGTGCCCTGCCCTCACCACATGCCAGAGGCCTAGGACAGGCTGGCAGATCAGGCACAACTTGGACCCCAGGCCACATGCCTAAGGAGGAGTAGCTTCATGATTCAGACAGCATTGTGTTCCTTGACTTAATGTCTCCCAGCAGGGCTAAGAAAAGCTCTACCCAAAGAGGAGCATCATGCGTCCTGAACTAACCTACCCAGGATGACAGCTGTCGGTTCAGAGGAAGATGATATTCTACACAGGTTTCTTATTTCATGCCAAGAATGTTCTAGATCTTGATTAGCTGCTTTTGTTATATCAACTGCATGCTTCTGCACAAGCTCTCGGCGGGAATGATTAACTGCATGAAGTGTTCGCATCAGAGGCAGGTGTTTTTTCGGAACGATCCCCTCCTACCCTCAGGGAGGTGAGTGATGTTAGGGTCTGTTCCCCACAGGGAGCTGTGAGTGACCAAGATGCTGGGAGGGTCAGCATGCCCCCCATGACCCTGCATCGATCAAAGAGGTCGTGGACACCATCAGCCACACCTCTCCACCTTCTTTCCATTTACATATTCTTTGCCAGGTGCCCTTTCTCAGCTCTGGAGCTGCACCACAATTCTGTTAAACCAAGACCATAGATTAAAATAACCGCAGGCCTGGCCTGGTATCTTTGGAAGGATACCAAGGGATGATTGTCAAACAACGTGGGGCCTCAAATAAAAGGAGCTGTTCCTCATTTCTTTTCATAAAGAGCCAACATTTGCCTTCTGAGAGCTCTGAGTTGGAGTCTGGTTGGCCAGATGGTATAATGGGCTCCATAGTTTTATTTCCCTGACATGGAAAAGAGCCTTTTATTTTCTCGCCCTCTTATTTTCCAGGCTCTACTGGTGAGCAAGTTCACATCGCCCCTATCCAACCACATCTTTCATGAATTTTTTACACTTTAACCGCCTTCCCCCTCACACCCTCCATCTTCTTGTCACTAAGGCCCTAACTTCTCGAGCTCCGCAGGCACCACGACAAATGCCGAGCTCACACCGCCTGCCCCCTGGGCACGCCGAGCTCTCACTGCCTGCCCCCCCGAGCTCGCACCGCCTGCCCCCCGGGCACGCCAAGCTCAGAGTGGCTGGGCTAGGAAGCGTCCGTACTGTGTGAAGCAATGATGCTTTTCGGTCATCGAGGCCCAACTGATTCTTCCTGGGTTTCTGGAAGTCCTCCAGCTCCAAGGAGACATTGGCTGCTGCCTTCTGAGCTCTGTGCCTTGCTCTCCCTGGAGAATGACACCAGGACCTGGGGTCCCCAGTTCATGCCAGCCTGACCTGGGGGAAACGGGACGGATGTGCCATGGCTCTTGGGAATCCATGTGAGCCCGATCCGTACTTCCCTTCGGGTGCCTGGATTCTGTCTCCCAGCCTCGCTTCTACCCCGGCTTTGCGGGGTTCGTTGGCCTGCGGCTCCAGGGCCCTTTGCACTGGCCTGGGCGCTGTTTCTCCTCCACTACAGGCACGAGGCTGAAGGCCCTGGGGGTTTGGGTTGGTATGAAACCAACTTCTCCCAGACGTGATCACATGCCACATACAATACAATGAATGCAACATGTACCTTCGCATTTCCCCTGTGGGGTGGTTAGCAAGGCGCCCTAAGTCCCCCATGTCTCAGAGCCTCACAGAAGCCCTTTCCAGTGATATTCATGTCTCTGCAGACTTGTTCCGTCTTCTCCCTGAATCCTGTCCTCACCCCTCCAAGTCCCACCTCCTCCACACGGCTCCTCTACCCGGAAAACCCCTCCTTCTCCTTCAGGGCCCAGATGGAACTGTGGCCACATCTTCTCTCCAGAACCATGAGCAGGAACCACCCGCCCTGTGGTCCCTCAGGCCTCCGCGCCCACCTCTCCACAGGCCGTCACTTCGCCCTGATCTGGTACAGCAGCTGGCCGCCAAAGATGGTCACAAACAACCCTCCCTCTTCCTGCACACACGTTGCCCTGTCCCTGCTGAGAACTAGGGCCTATGTCCCATCTCCTGGAATTCTGACTAGGCCTATGGCCATTTTGAGGAAATGACTCATTCCAGGACAGGCACCTTCTCTTCCTTCTCTCTTGGCACCCTCGCGGGGCGCTTTCAAGACCCAGCCGCCATGCCTCGAGAAGCCCCAGCCATGGAGCAGGCCACGTGTGGGCACTCTACCTGGCCATCCCTGTTCCACCCTCTGCGGCCCGCTGTGTGAGCGAATCGTCTTGGATGTCCCCAGTGTGGCTCCCAGAGGACTGAAGCCCCAACCGACATCACGCGAAGCAAAAGAGCGACCGGGCTGAGCCCAGGCAACCCACACAATGGTGAGAGATAATAAAACGGTTGCTCATAGCTGCTATGTTTGGGGTGAGATGGATAAGAGTGACGTTGTTCCTGCATCATCTATGAGATTATAAACCCCATGAGGACAGGAGTTGGGGACTTGGTCATATTTGTATGCCCTGTACCCAGAGCAGTGGTGTGAGCGAATGATTACGAGCCCAGAATCTATGTTCAAGGGGCTTGGGGTTGAACCTGTCTCCAGTCCCCAGCGGTGATGAGGCTGTTTCCAGTCAGGGTTCAGTGGGGCAGCAGAGCCACTAAAATGATTCTAGGACAAAGGCACTTATCATAGGGACTCGGATTGAAACAAACGCAAGCTGGTGAGCTGGGAAGAGGTCTGGAGAGGGAATCAGAGGATCAGAGTCACCTCCCTGTCTGCCCAAGGAGCCACCTCCAGCTTCCCAGGAAGTCCAAGCCACCACAGCCCCCCCACCCGGCCCCTATGCTGGATGGAGAGGGCACACAGGTGGGGAGGTCTGTGAAAGCTGCCGCCTCTATCGAGCTACCACCTCTGGGTGAGAGTGCGGTCTCTCTTGGTGCGGGGGATCCGAAGCCCAAGCGACCAGCCCGGCTGGAAGCCGAGAGAGTGAGAGCGACCTGCTACATCGCTTTGCACTGGTCCAGCACCAAATGCAACATGACAGCCTTCGGCGATCAGTGGCCGCTTCTCCCCTCCGCCTTCCAGTCTCATACAGGTTGCACTTCTGGTCAACTCTCTACGGCTCCTCTAAGCTAGCGCAGGCCAGGGAACGGAATTCAACCAGGTTGCACGTTGCCTTCAGCAAATGGCTTTCCTGGGAACCTCATTTCCTTGTCAGTAGAAGAGGGAAATTCACACTTACCAAATTCAGACTGTTGGAGAGATTAAATGAGAGTTAGATCTATGGTTCATCATATTCTAAATTCTCAGTGCATGCTAGCTAGCTGCTCGTCACAGAAGAGCGTGCTCGGGCTATCGCTTGTTGGAGGAATGAATCAGAACACTCGGAGAGGCGGATGGAGGCAGAAAATACGGCATGGCCCGGAACTTCAAGGCCAAGGTGGAGCAGCCTGGATCTCTCCCGGGAAGCTTCACTTTCTATCTTTTGTGGCTCAAGGAAGGAGAAGGCGGAAGAAGGCAGCACCAAGGCAGCTTGCTGGTCCCCCCAGGCCTGCCCTGCAGGCTTTGCTCTATGATGGGAAGTTGGCCAATGTGGAGTCCCTGTTCCCCTGTGATTCTCCAAGCCTGGCCATTTTCCGGCATCCTGGCCAGTGGGTGTTACTCCCCTGGTATCTACCAGCAATGGCTGAGGTGGAGAAGAGCTGTGGGTGTGCAGGCCGCGGGTGTGAGGACGTGGGAGTGCAGGCAAGAGCTCTGGGTCTCCACAAAGCTGGGGTTTGCCCCATAGCAGTGAGTTCTCTGGGTGGCTGGGAGACTGGGCAAAGTCACCCGGCCACAGACTATCTAGGGAAGAGAGCTCAGAGCATGTTGGGCAGAGGAGGAGGTGAGGGATGTGGGGTCCTGGTGTTCCTTTTTATATGGAAAAGAAATGCCTGAGCCCAGGAGCCTCCCCTGAACGGATAAGCTGCTCACCCCCCGAGAACCCATGCTTCTACATGGCTAAAGGGATCTCTTTATTTAAAACATAAGCCAGACCCTGTTACTCCCCGGCCATCTCTGCACCCCCATCCCAGCCCTCTACCTCGCTGCACCTCAGTCTCATGCTGCACAACTCCGGCCCCTGCTCCCCCAGCCCCCAGCCCAGGGGAGACATAAGAAATGCAGGTCCCTGTGGGGAGTGAGCACACTGACCTGAGCTGCTGGATGGTGTCTGCTGCATCCCTCTTTTCTTTTCTTCCGGCTCACTTGGAATGTTTGATCGTGTGATTAAAAATACAACATATTTTATATATTTCTTTTATATGTAAGTTTAAGGTATACAACTTAATGATTAGACGTGTGTATATATTGCAGAATGATTACCACGGAAGGTGCGTGAACACCTCCATCCTGTCACACAGCTGATTTTGTGGGACGTATATTTACCATCTGCTCTCTCAACAACCTTGAAGTATATAATGCGGTATTGTTCGTAACAGTCACCACGCTGCACGCTAGAGCCCCAGAAGTCGTTTCTCTTATAGCTGGGAGTTTGTACCGTTTGAACCAACATCCCCCACCTCCCACTGCCAGCCCCTGGCAACCATCATTCAAGTCTCTATTCCTGAGTTCAGCTTCCTAGATTCTGCAGATCAGGGAGATCATAGCGTATTTGTCTTTCTCGGTCTGACTTGTCTCACTTAGCATAATGGCCTTAAGTTTCATCCTTGTCGGAAACGGCAGGATTTCCTTCTTTTCTGTGTCCTTATGTCCCGTATCTGTTCACCCATCGATGGATGCTTGGCTTGCTCTCACCTCTTGGCGATTGTGAATAATGCTGCTGGGAAGAGTAGAAACCATCCATCCACATGGGAGTCCGGTTATCTGAGACAGTGTTTTTATTCCCTTTGGATATGTATCTAGAAATGAGAATGTAAATTCAAATGGTAATTCTCCTTTAGATTTTTTGAAGACCCCCCTCTGTACTGTTTCACACGGTGGCTGTGCCAACCACCACACCCAGCGCGGGGTCGCTTTCCTCCACAGCCTCACTCCTCAGCTCTTGTCTTCCTGGGGACAGCCCTTCTGACAGGTGTGAGGTGATATCTCACCACGGTTTTGATTTGCATCTTTCTGATGAGGGGTGAGACCAAGCAGCTTTCCATTCCCTGTGGGCTGTCTTTATGTCTTCTGTGGAAGAAAGGGTCCATTCAGGTCTCCTGCTTGTTTTTAGTCAGATTGGGGGGGGGGGTGTTGCTTTGTATGAACTCCTTGTATATTTTGCTTGTTAACCCCTTGTCAGATAGTTTATTTTCTCCCATTTAGGTGGTCGCCTGTTTATTTTGCTGATTTCCTTTGGCAGAAGCCCCTCAATCTTTCCCAACCCCTTCCTTCTGAGCAAAGGGACCGGACCTTGGGGATGTCTGGTTCTCCACTATTCTCTGATTAGCTTTGACCAAGCTCCCACTCCCTCCCAGCATCTAGAAGTTCTTAGAGGGGCTCATCCCGCCCCTCCTCTTTCACGATGCAGCGAGCACTGGAGAGCTAAAGCTGGACAGTGAGGGTCAGCATTCGGGAGAGGCAAAGCTGCCCTCGGCCCTGGCTGCTGCCTGGAGGGCCGCGCCCCCTGCTGCCCCCTGGGCTTTGGGGCCTGGGCTACAGGGTCCGGGGAGCAGCAGCTCGCCATTCCTCGGGCCCCCTGACAGGCCCTGACCCCCCATGCACTGCGGCCTGGCCTCTGGTGGCCCGCTAGCTTCCAGCACTGCCTCCCGGCTGACCCCGAGCCCCTGCAGCCACCTGGCGCCCCTGGCGACATCTCCAGTCAGCCGCAAGCAGGACGGCCTTGCTGTTCTAGGATCAGGATCAGGAGCCGGATGGAAGCTGAGGAGGCAGCTGGAAAGGGGAGGGCACCTGAGCTCCCTGTGAGGGGGAGAGAAAGTGGTTCCTCAGGGACCATTTCACAGCCAACAGGAGAGAAAGTGCCGGGGTGGGGGGTGAGGAAGGGGGGTGCGGCCGGGGAAGGGAAGCTTATGGGTGGCAGCGGCGTACATCCCCACGGGTCCCCCCAACGAGGGGATAGAGCAGGGGCCCTGGAGCTGAATCTGCCTAAGTTCCTGATCTCAGCGAGTAATTCAGGGACCTTGGCCAAGTCACTTAGCCCGTCTGGACTCCTTTGCTGCCCTGGAAACAGCACCTCGACTGGAAGGTCAGCACCGGGAGAGGTAACCGAGGCTGCAGGAGACTGTTATTTGGGGAGCCGTGCTCCTCCTCCAGTGAAATCCTCTTCCATGCTGGCTCTGGCGGCCGCTCCGCGAGGAGGGGCTCTGTCCAAAGGGCTTGCCCCTGGGGTGGTGTAGATGGAGGTCTGCCGAGCTCGTCCCCTTGGAACATTCTCTGTAGGGCCCAAGCACCATGCCGGGAGCAATCGTAGGCAGGCGTGCGGAGAGGCCCGCATGAAGGAGGGTCAAGACCCTAACCAACAACGCCCTGGGCTCCCAGCCAGCGGCCAGCACCGCCTGCCAGCCATGCACTGACCCCCGTGAACACCACGTGAGGCACAAGCAATGCCTAGGCAGCGCACAGAATCAGGAGAGAGTGCATACATGTCGTGTCCAGGGCTGGGGAGGTTTGCTCCACGCTGTCTCGTGGACTTACAGTGAGGCCAGCAAGTATGCAGCAAGCACTCCATAAATGCAGCTGTTATCAGGACTGGGGTCTACGCTGATCCTAGCAAGCTATAAAGTGTGAGCCCTTGATGCTCTCCACACACAGACACACATAAGTCGTGGGCGTGATGGTTTGCAGTTCGCAAAGCACTTTGACTCTCAGACTTGATCCACTTTATGACCGCACAGGCCCCAACGGGGTGAAGGGCCAGGCCCAGGATGACTGAGCTCCAGAAGGGCAGGGCTGGGACCAAAACTCAGCTCCACCTTCTAAGTACAGTGCCATCCAACACAAGAACTTCCTCACAAGCAGCAACAACAGGTTTTGGGAGGAGATACAATAGCACAGAGGTTTAGCAGTTCCCTAGAAAAAGCAGACCTGGGACCACTTCCTAACCTTGTGGTCTGAAGCAAAATACTTAAGGCCAGCTCCAGGCCCACATCTGGGAGATGGAGGTAAGGCCCATGGCCTGGCTTTCCGCCACCAAGGAATTCCACGAGAATCAAATCAGAGAACGGATGAGAAGGGGCCATGGGTTTTCCGTAGTTTCTACAGAATTCTTTGACGGGTGCCGGTCCCTTCCCATCCCCATAGTGGTCATGCATCTCTCACAGGACAACTCAGGGGACACAGTAGGCCTATATGCCATGCTGTCTGAGCACTTGGGGTCTGGGAACTTCTGACCCCAGCTGGTGGCTGGGGAAGGGGGCTGTTGGCCTCAGTCTCCGACCGGGCCTGGTTCTGGCCCTGAGCACTGAGCCCTGAGGAGGAGTGGTGGGCAGAAACTGTCCTTTGTTCCTTCTGACAACACCCCATTTGGACAGGTGCAGGCCGCACTCAAGACGACTAACCCTTGACCTTCTTTTCATCCAGTCAAGAAAGAGGACACACTGGTCCAGCCTCTCCCACCCTCGATATTTTCCTTCCTGTTCTCAATGGGAAGATTGTGGGGCTGTTTCCTGAAAAGGGAATGGGGAGCTCATGGCTTGGTTGAAAGGCTTTTTCTCATAGTGAAAATACGATGACATCTCGGGCCCCAGCATGTCTGCATCAAGACCAGAGGGCACGAGCGGACAGGCCGCGTGGCTACCTGGGAAAAGCACTGTCTTGACAGAAGGAACCACGGGAAAGAGCCAGGGCTCCTCCAGCTCCCGGCAGCTTACCACCTCACATCACCAGAGCGCAGTCACCAAACCCAAGAACCGAACATGGCTGCAAGGCTATTAGCGGATTCCCAGAAATCTTCGGAATTGGCGGGGATCCAATCCATAATCCCACCTTGCATTTCGTTGTCTCCAGTTCCCCAATCTGCCGTCTTTGTGTCTCGTGACCTTGACGCTGGCCAGTTAGTTTGTAAAGTGTCTTTTAACTTGAGGTTGTCTCCAGTTTGCTCATGATTAGATTAAGGTTGTGCATTTGTGGCAAAAGCAATGTGGTACCTTTCTCAGGGGGCGCATGATATCAGGATGTCATAGGCCGGGTGATGGGAACCTAGGTCACCGGCTAAGGTGAAGTTTTCTGTACTTCTCTGTGCTACAAAGTCATTATTTTCCCCTCTGCAATTACTGTCCTGTGGGGAGAGACTGTGAGGATCTATAGGCTTCCCGTTTCTCATCACAGACGTTTTATGCACTGAGTTTAGGACCCACAGGGGATCCTGGCCTATAACAATGACTATGGTGTTCGCCAGATGGTGACTTGTTCTTCCCATCATTTCTTCCGCATTTACTCATCAGGATGCTACCATAGGGAGCGATGCCGGCTCTGCTATTTATGTACCTGTTCCATTATTTACTGATACCGAGATGAACTTGTGAGCAAAACTTGACTCTGTGGGTCATCACCCATTTCTCTCGGGTCTCTGTGGCTTGAATCCCTCAGGCTCCGACATCTGGGCGCTCGGAGAGGTTGGGTCCTGTACGCTCTCACCTGCCGCGGGGGAGCCTGTGGCAGATGTCCTGGTGTGATTGCTCAGGAGCGGGGCCTGGCTGCCCGACGTTCCTGCTGCTCTGCGGTGGTCCTACGGGGCAGCCTGGGTGAGCTCCGCCCACGGAGGGCAAGGCCTCATCCACCGGGAAGCTCAGGCTCAGAGCGGGGAAAGCACTTGCTCAGAGTTAAGCCGTTGAGTCAGGGGGCCCCTGGGGCCACAGGCCTGAGTCCCCCCACTCCTCCCTGGCTGCCGAACCACATGCCAGAAAGCCATCAGATGTTCTGGACAGTGGTGCTTCTCTCCGGGGAGCCCTGTCAGTCCTTTCAGGGACTCCATGAGGTCGAAGTGCTGTCACTGTACGCCCGCCCCTGATCGGGGCCATCCGGGAACCGCGCTGAGATGCTCGTCACCGTCTTCCTCCGCTCTTGCTCCCACACACAGGCGTGCAGCGGGGTTTCCCAGACGCTCCGCGACAGGCGATGTCCAACAGACTGACGGCAGCAGCAGGGAGGGAAACTCCGCCTTCTGTTACGTCAGGCGTGAAAGAGATTCGAACAATAAAACAGCACTGTGCTTCTCACTAATTTCTGTTGTGGAAAATATAGTTATCCGTCATAAGGAATGCATCATATAGGCTTATTAGGTTAATGAATGAATACGTGAACATCGTATCAGTCACAGTAATTATTGGTAGATAGAGCCCATACAAAGGATTTTGGTCTTGCCAACAATTTTTAAGAGTATAAAGAAGCCTCAGGACCAAAATGGTGTTCTAGAGTATTCTAGAAATGCTTTTCTATTTTTCTAAAATATTCTAGTCCAAGGGGATTAAGAAGAAGAAGAAGGAGGAGGAGAAGGAGGAGGGGGAGGGGAGGGAAAGGGAGGAGGAGGGGAAGAGGAAGTGGAAGAGGAAGAAGAAAAAAGACCTACTGTGTGCCATCATCAAATTCTCCAAGCCCTGGTGGAATGTCAAAGGCTCTCTCTCCTCCCCCACCTCACCGCACTGTCAGGGACGAGGCTCCTTCTCTGTGACTTACACAGAAATATAAACATAGAGCTTACCAGAACACCCACCTCACATGTTGTGAAAATAATGGAGATTTCAAAAATGAACGATAATTTTATGTTAAAGAAACCTAGTAGATAACTAAATAGCTGCTAAGGGGTTAGTCCTTGAAGAGCCCGGGACACAGATGGGATTCTTGAGTTGTAGCAGGATCCCGGGGAGAACAGAGCGATCCAGCCAGGAGCCCAAGCCTTCCTTTACGGCCCTGCACCCCAGCAGGGAGGAGCAGTGGGCACTGGGCAGCACGTGATGTCAGAGCCCCGAGGTTTCAAGAGGCGGTGATCACAGTGTAGACCGTGGGTGGGTTCTTACATCAAAGACTGCATGCGGGTTTTGGGGGAAAGGGGTGCTGGCACACCAGCTGCGTGTGGGTGCAAAGATCCCATGTCCGACTTCAGGTATGCGTGGTATTGGGGAGAAGGAAGGGGTGAGGCTCTCAGCGCCGCGTGGTGATACTGTAGGGCTGCAGAGGTCCTCCCGGAGGGGAGGCGCTCCTGTCTCAGCCCGGACTAGCTGCGGGCCTGGGAGAGCAGGCCTCCTGGTCTGCCTTCTGGGTCACCTGACTGTGCTTGAGAACCAACCAGGGAAGGTTAACCCAGGGCTGATGCCTGTGCCAGGCCCATTCTGGGGAGGACTGGCTGCCTGTAGTTTTAAAAAAGCATCTGGTGCCTTCTATGTGCAGCCAGGGATGAGGACCATGACTCGGACTTTCCTCGGTCTGCTTATGGCCTCCAGCAGGGACTGACCGCGTCATTCACGGGGCCCAGTGCAAACGGAAAATGTGAGGTCCCTCCTTCAGAAAACTATTAAGAGCTTCCAGATGGTGACAGCAGAGCAGCGAGCCAAGTGTGGGACCCTTCCGAGCCCAGGGGTCCCTGCAACCGCCCAGGGCGCACGCTTACAAAGCCACCCCTGTCTCTGCTGGTTACTTCCCTAGCGACCTCCTTACAGGGTCCCACAGCTGACTTGCCCTCCTCAGTGATGGTCCCGAGAACAATCGGGTGCTGGTCCGCCAGTCCTGTGTATCCTCAGAACAAATGAAGTCATCTCCAAAGCTGGAGGTAGGCTCTGGGTTCGCCCACTCTCCTTCTCGGAATGACCTCACTCTTCCTCAAAGCCCCGTGTGTGCTGGCGTCTGGCTGCGGGCCCAGCCGCACATCTGTCACTGTGCGCTCACACCCTCTCAGCATTCTGGCCCCTTCCTTGGCCCCTTCCCTGGACGCGCTAAGGGCCGGCCACTGATGGCTGTCCCAGAATGCAGAGATGGAGAGAAGGTGGGCTCCTTTTCTAGCCAGCCCATGGGATGGAGAATTCCCACTGTGGGCCATGGCTGTCATTTCACCCCAGTTTCTGGCAAACGAACTCTCTGCTGCGGTGCGGATCACCCACTCAGCCCCAGGTGGTGGGCAGAGCGCTCCCAGGGCTGGAGCCTTCTGTTTGCCCCCCGTCCTGTTGGTGGCCAGACTTTGGGACCAGGGACAGCGCCGTGCCTTGGACAGGATGCTTTCTCTTATTTACCCTCTTCATTTTTGTCTGGTTGGCTTCACACCTGGAAGGTGGAGCTTCATAAACAGTGGTTTGGGAAAAGGAAAGAAAGCAAACAGGTATGTGGTCAGGAAGGGCAAAGAATAAAACTTATTTATCTTGGCTGCCTTCCCAGGTCCTAAGCCAGGGCTCTACACAGTAAGTAGTTAATAAATATTTACTGAATTAAATCACCTCATAAATCATCCCAGATTTCCGGGACATCTAAGACCAAATGCTCATGTTTTGGAGGATGCACTGGGGCCTGGAGGGTGGACGCCCTCAGTCTGAGTTCAAAGAAGGCGGGTACACTCATTTCAGTCCCTGGGGAGCTTTGGCAGCTCTTAATCCTCGGGAGGCACATCTGACCTATTAAATTAGAGTCTCAGGGGGCGGGGGCGGGGTACAGGTATTAAAGCTCTGCAGGCAACCCAGGTAATCTGCAGAGCCCTGGCCTCACAGGGAAGCAGAGGCAGAGCCTGTGCCTTGGGACCCGGCCAGAGGGAGCACTGTCTATGTGCCTGTGTGCCCCACTGAGTAGGGGTGCCTGGGAGGCCACTGCAAGGAGGATTCCAGGGAATGTTTGCAGGTAGACATCTTGAGGCTGAAGAGCTGGGTATATTAGTGCAAGCTCATCTTGTTGTATCTACCTGGCATTTTAGCTGGAAGGGGGGGGCAACTTGCCCTGGGACAGGCCCTGAGCCTTCGAAAAGGGGATTTCCTGGGGCGCCTGGGTGGTTCAGTTGGTTAAGCAACTGCCTTCGGCTCAGGTCATGATCCCGGAGACCCAGGATCGAGTCCCACATGGGGCTCCCTGCTCGGCAGGAAGCCTGCTTCTCCCTCTCTCACTCCCCCTGCTTGTGTTCCCCCTCTGGCTGTGTTTCTCTCTGTCAAATAAATAAAATATTAAAAAAAAAAAAGAAAAAAAAAAAAGAAAAGGGGATTTCCTGAGAGCCCCACTGCTGTGAAGAAGCCTGTACTAGAGAGGTTTTCTTCTTCAGACTCGTGCTGTCTTCTTACAGTGAGTCAAGGGAGCTGAAACATGTATAGATCTCTTGAGGTGGGTTATCTAGCAACAACTTCTTCTAATAGTCAATTATCCAAAGTGGACACAATTTAGAGAGACCAGGGTGCATGCTCATACACACATCACAAGATTCATGACCATCCATTCAGGGTTCTGCTGATTCACTCATCATTAATTCTTTCTTATTTTCAGTTCAAATTTAGAATTATGGGGATTTGGGTTATGCTTAAAATTTTTATATTTATATATTTTTTCTTTTACTATGAAAATCTTGGTTCCTAGCAACAACATCATAATTATCCATATGATTTCTCTTAAACACAATAACTCTAGGAAATAGATATCATTACAACCAATATGATGATGAAAACAATCTGAGATTTTTTTGCAATTCTTTTTGTACTTAGGGTATATGCTATTAAGGATATACTCTATAATTACCTAAAATAATTCCGCTCTGCAAAATTAAGCCACAAACTCGGTATGCTAAGTTCATTCGCTTCATGTTCCTTTTGATTCTTAGAAACTGCTTTCTTATTTTTAAAGTTAATTTTATAATTATGTGAGACATCAACTTGGTTCCCAAGTCAAGCATACCATATAAAATAAGATTTTGTCAAAGAAGTCTAGGGTCTAGTTCCCTCTCTCCTTCTGTACATTGCCATTTTACTTCCATTAAATCATCTTTAATTATTTTTAAAATTAAAAATATTTTAAAATTATTTAGTAACTACTTTTTAATGTAAGCATGCGTGTGTGTATCTGTGTGGCCTCACCTTCGGTAAAAGGCAGCATGACTACACACATTGATCTCTACCTTTCTTTTTTCACTTAAAGGACTGTTCTAGAGAAAAGTCCCCCATCAGTGTCTATAGATGTTCATCACGCTGCCCTACAGCTCCCCAGAACTCAGTCATGTCATCACACTCTCCTCAATCATTCCCTACTATGAGATCGAGGTTGTTTCCAGTATTTTCTTCTTATAAATGGAGCCACCATGAAGAGTTTTGTGCATGCATCTTACTATTCCTTTTGGCTAGTATTTTTGGGATCAATTTCTCAAAGTGGGACTGTGGGACAAGGATAAAAATATGTAATCATTATGTTAATGTTGGGAAAGTTTCCTCTGTAGGTGTCGCTGGAGGAAGGTAAGAGTAATTAGACATCTTCCTGAGGATGTTACAAGTTTCTACTTTGAATTGTTAACATGCTACTGTATTTTGGAAAATCGTATCCTCAATCCAAATGATTTGATTCTTGTTAAAAAAGAAAAAGAGGTGGGCAAGTTTGCATTTCAATTTTTTTGTTGTTATTTCAAGTTTGTAAATTTTTGTCCCCAGCTTTACTTTAGAACAGGATCCTTTCTGAGTGACTTCCAAGGAATCACCGGTAAGAATTAATTGTGCAAGAAGCATGGATAAGGTGCTGCCCTAAACACTGTTTGGGATAAGAGAAATGTGGAGCGTCCTTATCTTGGCTTTCCAGAAGCTTATACTCTGGCGGAAAAATGATCAGGCTGAAAAATAACTATGATGTAAGCTAGGCTGTAATGTAGTCAAGCGCGAGTTGCCGAGAAATGACTCTGTCTGTGGCAGGACAGGTCACGCTAGATGGATTGGGAAAAACTTCAGAGAAAAAGTGGGATCTCACTGGTCGTGGGCTGATGCCAGAAGTGCCTCTCACAAGGGAGGGCTCTGTGCAAAGCTGGGAGGGGGCGAGGGGCCCGTGAGGTGTGGGCAACCAGGTACATTCTTGTGAAAAGGTTCACGCCTGGGGACGGGCTGGCCAGTTGGGAGGAACTGGGAGGGGCTGTTTTGCAGTCAGCGCGAAGCTACTGGGGCTGTGAGCAGGGGTCTCCGCGACCACACTGGGTCAAGTGCTCTGAGGTTGGTGGGTGGAGAGCCTGGAGCAGGGAGAGCTGGTATCTGGTCCCAGACTTGCCCGAGCGGATGCACCAGGAAGGAAGGGCCACACGGAGGCCGGGGGGGGGGGGTGAGTCACTGCAGGTGAGGGGCAGAGCCGGGAGGCAGAGAGATGGCAGAGCTGCGGTGTTGATACTCAGCAGACGGTCACTGTCTTGCTTGAGTCTGGGCACTCTTGAGTGGGAGCGGTGACCGGAGAATTCAGACGGACCTGCTGTTGATGAGATGGTCTGCGCTCCACGATGGAGAACACCGGGCTTCCCAAATACCTCCGGGTGTTGACGGAGAGGGCTCTCACTGTGCAGGGCTTGGAACCCTGTCTGGAAACCGTGCGGGAGGTTTCACAGTTGAGGTGGGCGTCCCACCATCCAGCACCGTTCCATCCTGTTCTCAGTAACAGTCCTCTTCAAATCTGCCCTTCCTGGACACTGGTCCCAGGGACCAGGGAACCAACTCCATCCCTGCCCAAGAGGCGGCCAACAACCGGGGACACAACCTACATAGTATTTCTGGGCAACTAAGTGGTTCAGGAATGAGCACTGACACCTGGTTTGGGAATTGTTTTCTGAGCCACTGGGGAAACAGTCCCCTTCCTTGGCTCTTTCCCACTGGGGTTGCACCTGAGAGAGTCTAGGGATGGAGCCACTGCAGGCATCAAGTCATCACGGGGAGCCTGCGAGCCAAGTCAGACATGCGCAGCAGAGAATAGGTTGCCTCTTAGTAATCTAAAAGTGTTTTGGCATGAAGAGTGCACTGCACATGTATAGATAAGCTTCTGTGCACATGCCAGGACTTACTAGCTGGCATTTGAAATGCCTCACCAGAAAGCCACACTTCACAGGGAATTGCTTAAACCCTTTATAAAATTTATCAATGACATGAGCAGTGTGGAAGACAAGTAGGCATCTATAGAGACTATGCTATCCTCTCTCACCTTCATGTAAGCAGGGTATAGAAATCCCACCAGCCTCCTGGCCCAGTCTTTGAAGCTAGCCCTCATGACTTGGGCTCCTCGGGCGCTGCATGTTCCTTTCCCAGAAAATGACATTGTGGGCTTCCCTCACAGTGAATCTGTCAAGGAAAATGCTTGTTGTAGAACCTGAAGGCAGAGCATACAAGGATAGTTCTGCAGGGGAGAAAAAATAGTTTTCTTTCTACTCTTCTGAGTTCTTGGTTGAGACCTTGGTAATAAAAGATAGATTAACAAGAAGAAGACAATCCGGAATTTATTAACATATATCTGCCAGGTATACATAGAGAGAGCCAAGGAAAAATGAGTTAACTCCCAAAGGTGGCTTAGAATTCAGGATTAGAAAACACCTTTCCTGGGAAGGTGGGGGTGAGGGAGTCCTCTTAGGGGAGAGTAAATGAGTTCAAGGAAAGATGAACTGGCCCTTAGAACAGATGGGAGGTATGATGCTTTGTAACAACCGTTATCTGGGTCTAGTATTGATTTTTGTCTTCTCTCCTGTGATAGGAATCCATCCTTGCTGGTTGATGTAACTAACTCCCAGGGAAGGGCTTTATGACCATTGGATCTTTTTTTTTTTTTAATATTTTTTAAAATTTAAATTAACATATAATGTATTATAAGTTTCAGAGGTACAGGCCTGTGAATAATCAATCTTATATAACACCCAGTGCTCATTATATCATGTGCCCTCCTTAAAGTCCATCACTCAGTTACACATCTCTCCACCTCCTCCCCTCCAGCAACTCTCAGTTTCCTATGATTGAGTCTCTTGTGGTTTGTCTCCCTCTCTGGTTTCATCTTGTTTTACTTGTTCCTCTCTTTCTCTATGATCCTCTGCTTTGTTTCTTAAATTCCACATATCAGTGAGATCATGGATAACTGTCTTTCTCTGATTGGTTTATTCAGCTCAGTATAATGTGGCCATCGAGGCTTTTTGGAGAACCTGGCTTCTGGCAGATAAGGGCAGTTCATAGAAAGCCTTTCCCTCAAGTTGCTGATTTACAAGTGCCTACAGCTCAAAACCACCAATATACCAAACTGGCTTATTTGGGGTGGCACACGCTAAACTATTCACATTTTGGGGTGGCATATTCTGCTATCCTTCAGTTCCAGGATTTTCATGTGTGTGTGTTTGCTAAGCATGTTTTCATGCATTTGTCCAGCTTTGCTAGAGGATTTGCTTTCACAGTTACATACTCCTGGACAGTGATGGGGGATGCATAGGGTCCCATTATCCTCTTACAGCTGGGGGTGCTGGTATTTGTCATTACAACCCCACAAGTGGAAGATGATCAAACTGCCCTCAGGGCTGAATTGAGAGAAATGGAAGAAAACAGGAAAGCCAAGTTCTGATGACATTCACTGAGGTCTGAATTCAACTGTGGACCCTAGACTTTTTCAATTATGGGAGCAGTATATTCCCTTCTTTGTGTGGACATTTGTTTGTTTGTTTGTTTTAAACATCTGTGGAAGCGTCCTAACTGCTGAGCTCTTCCTTAGTACTACATACATAGGGCTGTAACAAGGTGGAAAAACACAGTAGCACCCAGGCATTCTTGGCAAAACCAGAAACAGAATACATGGGCAAACTCGATCTGATTCATTCCACTTTATTCTGGGATGTATATTACAGATAACACAACTCGTAAACATACTAGTGGACATTGAAAACTAAGGCCATTCTGTGAATTATTTTAAAACTTGTTTTGTACATAATCTTTTCAAATATAAATTACCAAAACCAAGATTCTCTTCTGAAATAAAAGCTTAAGGTTGGTACGAGACAACTCTGGGCCATCTCCAATCTAAAGCTCATGGTGTAGTTAAGACCATGTTTGTTTCCTACAGCATAAACAATAGCTCTAAGGCAAAGGTTACCTCAGCATCAAGCTCTCCTCTCCAGATGTCCCCACAAGGTAGTGTTTACCACAGTGACCAGTGTTTACAAACCATTTTCCTCCCAGTGAGTAGCAAAAAGAGATTTTACCTAAGAAACAGATTGTAGAATTCTTGGAACAAGGAAAAAGAAAGGGACCCATAACGAAGGCACTGAAAGCACATTGTTTATATAAAGAAATGTAAACAATTGAATACCAACAGGCTCCCTCCACTAGAGTCTCTATTACGAAAGTGCACGGGGGCCCTGTGGTCAGGCCCGAACCTGCGGGCCAAGTGCAATGGGCACGTTGCCCTTTCTGCAGAATTCGGCCTTGCCACCAAAGTCCAGCTCCCAACGTGGTGCTGAGAAGTAATCCATGTCAAGGTGACGTGAATGAAAGCTGGTATTTCTCCCTAATCTGTGTGTTAGTAGTGTCAGAAACTAGGAAGGATTTTAATAGGAGTTTGAAATTACGGGCTCTGTTTAACGTTTCCTTCTGGTCTTTTACTGCATTTGTCTACTGGTTTGTAGAGTCACTTTGGCCTCTCATCAGAGCTTTCTGGTGGAAAAACCTGGCACTTCAACAGCACCCTTCCTTGTAGTTTCCTATTTTAAGTATAATGGTTCACGCCCCATACAAAGCACAAGGCTTTGTTTAAAACGTTTCTGAATGGTAAAGACCGAACAGTTGGGGCAGGCGTACTGTCTGAGCTATATCTTCAAAGGACCGGAAGAACGTTCAGTATCAAGAGTGCGGCTAAGAGACTCAGAAGGACCGACAGCTGCTCTGAGTCCAGGATGATGAGGCGGGAAGGGGTGGAGGGCTCATTCCTGAGGCCAATCACAACATTAAAGTTCAACTAACATTTACTTGACATTTTTTAAGACCAATTTTACAAAGCTCTAAGTTCCAAATCATTATTTAACATTTTTTAAAAGAAAAAGGCAAATATGTAGGAACATAAAGAATGAAGACTTTAAAAGAAGCCTTAACTGTAAAAACACAAGACCCCAAAAAACAAAACCAGAAAACAAAACAGAGAGAAGCAACTTTTTTCTCTTTGAAGTTATCATTTCTGATTTAGAGAGCAGGTACGGGGTCTGTATTCCCCAGTCTGGGTGCGTATGAATTTTGGGTAGTAAAAGAAAGTCTGCATTTTATCTTAAACACGTCTTTTATGATCCAAAAAAAAAAAAAATCATTTTCTTAAAAAGGAAAAGAGCTTTCACACGATCCTCTGGAGGTTACACGATCCTCTGGAGGTTACACCTTGACCAAGGAGCCAAGGAGCTGGGGGGGCAGGCGGCTGGCGGGGGCGGGGGCTTCAGTAGAAACACGTGTGGGGTGAAAGACACAGCTTTTCTCCTTTGCCCAGGGCAAATGCAGGGCTAACCGCAAAACTCTGTGTTTCCAAATATAATCAAGAGGAGGTCTGAGAGAAACCTAAATTAGAAACCTCTTCTTTCAGGACAAAAGAAAAAAGTTAAAAACGAAAAACACCTTAAAAACTACAGTATTCAAGAGCTAGGTGTGGACCAGATGTGCATAGTAACTAATCAGCAGCTCCTGGCAGGAGGGAAAGGGCGTGGGGGGAGTGGTTAAATACAGGCCGCGGGGCCACACGCGCTCCTCAGTCCTCCTCCAGGAAGAGATGTGTCAACCGTGTTGTGTGCGCAAGCCAGCCCTTCTCTGTAAGTTCGGATCCCAATGTGCTTACTTTTCATGGCAATGCACGTTTCAGTTGTTGGGTAAAAGTCACCCTTGAGCAAAACTGGGCTGTAATTAAGGAGAAGGCATGCAGGCCATAAAGGGTACATAAAGCAACAGCGCTGGAGGCCCGTGGAAAGCGGGACTAAAGAGGAGGGCTCAAGACTTCTAACTGCCCCATGCTTTCTGGGGCTCTGGCCAGTGTCCCCATCCTCTGACAAAAACAGTAGAGCGCAGCTCCAGCAGGGTGGGGACAACGACCACACGTTTCTTCTGCCTCAGAAGGAGATGGGCGCTGTTGGTTTGCTGGAATTTCCATGGACTCCAAATGTCAGGAATATTTAGGCAAACGATTGGTCAAAAGTGGATTTAAACTTTAGTACTGAAACAGGAAGCCTGGGACTACAAAGTGAGAGCAAGAGCCCTCAGTATCATTCCTTTTAAATTCGTTTTCTGTTATCAGAAATCGGTCAAGGCTGGGAGGGCCAAATAACAGGCTGAGCCACGACTGCCTTCATGCAGATGCTCGATCCCCACGCACATACAGAAAACACAATATCCTTCCTTTTTGGGGCAGGTTTTAAAGAACTATTTCAACAGACCCAACTTCAAGAGTTTCTGACCGCAGTAAGAGAATCTTCCACACATTCCTTTAGAAAGGTAAGTGAATTGATGTCATGCAGAAAAAGCTACCCCTGCCAATGAGCGGGAAGGAAACCAGCTCGGAGCGGGCAAGAGTAAGTAGAAGTGAACTAAACTGTCTTCGTTCCTTTCTGTACAAATGCAAACTAAGGTTTCTAAGTGGAGAGCCTGTGGTTGCTCCCTGAGAAATGTCCAGGTCTTACTATTCATGGGAAAAAAAGGGCACAGGTGGTCTTTTGATGCTTAGGTGAGTGCAAGGCTAAAGACCAAGGTTTTATGAGTAATGAAGGGCTTCCTAGCAAAATGGTTGGTTGGTTGAAGGACGAGCGGTTTCTTTTTCTAGCCTTAGGGAAGGATGCAATGGTTTCATTGGCACAGATATGAGCCGGGGCACAGTGCTGGGGGAGGGACCCGGAGGAAGGGCTCTCACCTCTGGGTCAAGTGCCATCACTAGATCTGAGCCCATGCTCCCGTGCCCCAGATCTGCTTCTTGTGTTTGGTGTTTGTTAGGGAAGAGGATTGGGCCTCTAAGAAAATCTCGTTGTTTCCTTTGTCTGCTAACAGCCTGGTGGTTGCTTAGGAATACTCTGGCCCGAGTTATTGTATAGCGATCGCTCCCTGCTATGTGTATTGAAATTACATTCAGAGATTTAAAAAAAAAAATTGCGTGTAGCAATATTTTCCCACAAAACTAAGTGCAAAATATCTTTAATAAACAATGACAGTAGTAGAAATATCTGACATACTCATGCAAAAATGTATCTCCATTTACAAAGGGTTGACACATTTCCAAAATATCCCCTTGGTCATTAAACTGTGAACCTTCTCTCACTCCTTTTTTACATTTAAACGTGGCTGTTTGTGAAAAAACCGGTAACATGCGAGTTCAACAATCTCCAGTCCACCAAATACTCTCTCTAGCAGCACAAAGAGAACCATGGTGACTATAAAATACCACCGCACTGGACTGTACAGATAGATGAGGAGGCACATTGCAGGGCTGAACAGGGTCCAGTAAAGTATGGAGAGCAATTTGAGGACAAGGACCGTGAGCTCAGACTTGCAAGGTGGAATTACAGTCTGTCCGGTAAACTGAAAATTCTTCTTCCCTTCATAGAAGGCACGCAGCCTCTCTTCCTTTTCCTCCCAGCGCCTGTGGCACCAGAGCTGGAGGTCCTCCCTGGACACGGGGAGGGTGTCTACCGGGTACCGGTGCACATGGAAGTGAATCTCCTTGGGGAAGTCCCCAAGGAGGAGATGCTTCTCTGTCTGAGGAATGTTGTGTGGGTACGCCACCGTGATGTCGTGGACAGCGTCGAGGTTCTTACCTAGGTTTTGGAAAGACAAAAATTTAGACTGTAATGATCAATGAGGGGCAGTAAGGCTGATTCAAACGGTAAGGCAGAACCAAAAACAGGAAAAAAATCAGGACAGAGTGAGCCACGTGAGCAAAAAGGGTTACACAAACTGGTGTTCCTAGCTATTTGGGTCTTATTTACCAGTTATTTTTAGTGTTTTATTTACTTGCTAATTACCACAAAGAACTTTAGAAAGAAATTACCTTCATTCATAGAAACAGTAGCCTGCCATTCCAGGACTAAATGGATAAGCACATTAAGTCAGGTTTGAAACAAATAATTTTTTAAAATTTAAATCCAATGTAATTAACATAGAGTGCATTATTCGTTTCAGAGGTAGAATTTAAAGATTTATTGGTTGCATACAACACCCAATGCTCATTCCACCAAACACCCTCCTTACTACCCATCAACCCTCAGTTTGTTTCCTAGAGTCAAGAGCCTCTTATGGTTTGTCTCCCTGTTTTATTTTTCCTTCACTTTCTTAATTCCATATATTAGTGGAATCATATGTTTGTGTTTCTCTGACTTATTTCACTTAGCATAACACCCACATCATTGTAAATTGTAAGATTTCATTCATTTTGATGGCTGAGTAATATTCCACCATTTATCTATACCACATCCTCTTTATCCATTCATCTGTCGATGGACATCTGGATTCTTTACATAGTTTGGCTATTGTGGTCATTGCTGCTTTAAACACTGGGGTGCATGTGCCTCTTTGAATCACTATGTTTGTATCTTTTGGATAAATACCTTGTAGTGCAAGGTATTTAGTGTAGGGTAGCTCTATTTTTAACTTTTTTTTTTTTTTTTAAGATTTTATTTACTTGACAAGAGAAACACAGCCAGAGAGGGAACACAAAAGGCGGGGGGGGGGGGGGAGTGAGAGAGGGAGAAGCAGGCTTCCCGCTGAGTAGGGAGCCGGATGTGGGACTCGATCCCGGCTCTCCGGGATCATGACCTGAGCCGAAGGCAGTCGCTTAACCAACTGAGCCACTCAGGTGCCCCTATTTTTAACTTTTTAAGGCAACTCCATACTGGTTTCCACAGAGCTCACCAGTTTGCATTCCCACCAATAGCATAAGAGGGTTCCCCTTTCTCTGCATGTTTGCCAACATCTGTTGTTTCCTGAGTTAAATTTTAGCCATTGATATCTCATTGTGGCTTTGATTTGTATTTCCCTGACGCTGAGTGATGTCAAACTTTTTTTTTCATGTGTCAGGTAGCCATTTGTATGCCTTCTTTGGAGAAATGTCTATTCATGTCTTCTACCTATTTCTTGCTGGATTTTTGTTTTTGCTTTTGGGTGATGAGTTTGGTAAGTTCTTTATAGATTTTGAATATGAACTCTTTGTCTGATAAGACATTTGCAAATATCTTTTCCCATTCTGTTGGTTGTCTTTAGTTTTGTCGACTATTTCCTTTGCTGTACAAAAGCTTTTTATCTTGACGAAGTCCCAATAGTTCTTTTTTGCTTTTGTTTTCCTTGCTTTTGAAGACGTGTCTACCAAGAAGGTGCTGTGGCCGAGGTCACAGAAGTTGTTGCCTGTGTTTCCCCTAGGATTCTGATGGATTCTTCTCTCACATTTAGGTCTTTCATCCATTTGGAGTTTATTGTTGTGTATGGTGTAAGAAAGTGGTCCAGCTTCATTCTTCTGCATGTGACTGACTCTCTTATTTTCCCAACACCATTTGTTGAAGAGACTGTCTTTTTCTCCCTTAGACATTCTTTCCTGCTTTGCCAAATATTAGTTGACCATAGAGTTGAGGGTCCATTTCTGGAGACTCTTTTCTGTTCCACTGATCTATGTGTCTGGTTTTGTGCCTGTACCATATTGCCTTCATGATTATAGCTTTGTCATAGAGCTTGAAATCCGGAATTGTGATGCCACCAGCTTTGTTTTTCTTTTTCAATGTTCCTATGGCTATTTCGAGTCTTTTCTACTCCCATACAAATTTTAGGATTACTTGTTCTAGCTCTGTGAAAAATGTTGATGGTATTTTGATAGAGATTGCATTGAATGTGTAGGTTGCTCTGGGTAGACATTTTCACAATATTTGTTTTTCCAATCGATGAACATGGAATGTTTTGCCATTTCTTGGTGTCTTCCTCAATTTCTTTCATAAGTGCTCTACAGTTTTCAGAGTACAGACCCTTTGCCTCTCTGGTTAGGTTGGTCGTGCTCCTTTTTTAATGATTCTTTAAGTCTTCTGTAAATGTCCACTGTCTGTGTCCTTTACTCCATGGTTTATTTCAGTCCAAGTTTCAGTTTGGTTTCATAGCTGTCTTATTACCAGCCCTTGATAAGGACTGTAGTCTGAAAAATGAAAATACCTATGTCACCAAGGCTAAGATTCCAAATTGAAGGGACGGTCTCGTTGGGATGCTGAGCATTGCCTGTACGAGAGTGGAGGTGGGCGAAAGGTCCATGCGGGACGGCTGCAGTGGAGAAGGATCTGACGGCCTCTAAGAAAGGTGAGGCTGGACCTCTCTGACTCCAGCAGGGAGTCCACTTTGTTTCATAGTGGAGGAAATGTCACATCCTATCACCTGTCACGCCACTTTGCCCCTTATTCAGAACTGAGTGCTCGTTTCATTCACTTTCAAATTGCAGCCAACAGTTCTGCTTCACCTTCTGCCCAGACCCTTCTCTGAAAGGGCTGCTGGTCTCTTCAGACTCCTGGTCCACAGCCTGGGATCAAACCCTTCCCCAGGCAGCTCCTGCCACCCTCCTCTTCAGCCACACCAGCTGTGCACAACTCCCCCTCAGCAGCTGCTCATGTGAGCCGGCCTCCTTCCACAGGTGCTTCTCAATGCGCACGGACTGCTCGCTAAAAGGCTCGGGCTATGCTAGTAAGAAACTAAACTGCTTTTGCTTTCTCCTTTCTTGGCAACCCAGAGGGAAGGGTGTGTGTGCAAACACGGGTCTGTTCAGGATTCAAATGGCAAGGTTTGAGACCATGTCCGTACCACTTACAGAAATGCTCCTAAATGAAAAATTCTAGAAACACTGGTGTGGGGAGCATGCAGGGCTGCGGAAGCAGACTGCCCGCATTCAGATTCAAGGTTCTGCCTCTTACTGACTGACTTCTCTGTTGCTTGCTTGGTTCCTGTAGCTGCAAACTACCTCACAGAGTTGTGAGTGTTAAATGAGATAATACACACAAAAACATGTAAAATAGGGTCTGATACATAAAAAGTACTCAGTAAATGTTGGCTGCTAACATTGCTTACTGAACCGTAATACTAGCTTTGCTGGGTTCTAATCTGTCCCTCGAATCTTAGCTCATTTTCGCCCACGGATGCCAGCATGGTATTCGCAGGGGAGGGGAGGGGCTGCATTCACATACCCTCTCTCTACTACTGTTAAGGGTGTCATTAGCCTGAGCCCCAATGATGCCAATGAAGGATCTCATGCCTTCCACACAACACAATTATTCAAACTGCTATTTCACAAATTGCCAAGAACATTCTCTTTGCCTCAAATATGCAGCCTGTTTTCCTGAAATCTTTTGTCTCCACTCTCTTCAAAGTCTATCTCCAGTCTCAAGCAGATGGCCTTCTAGAAAGCTTTCTTCAAGTATCCAGGCCCAGAGTGGTCTTGCGCCCCTGACATTCTCAGGACACATGTTCCGTGTGCTTGTTTGGGTACTCATCTGCCATCCTGTCCTCTACTACTGGAAGCTCGTGGAAACCCAGTGTCCCAGGGCATCATAAGTACTGGAAAGTGAAAGGACCAATGTCTCTGCTTTAGATCCGTAGTACCTAGCACAATGCCCTGCACTAAAACAGGTTCCAGTTTGCTGGTATGCTTGCTTGGCCAATATTTTTCTGGTCTGACATCCTCTCACCTAAAAATACAGGAGGGAATTATAAAGCCTTCTACATGCAGTGAACTAATATACATAAAGCTCTTTGCATAGTGCTGGACAAAAAGAAAGTTCTTAATGTTAGCATGACTACAACTTCTATATCCAGTTAATAAGACCTACCTACTGCTGGGATTTTTTTTTTTTTTTTAACTTGTGTGCTATAGATTCTTGGTTCTGAAAGAACTACAACAATCTTGAGTAATGGGGTGTCACCTTAAAAAAGGCCATATTCCAAAAGATTTCTAATAAATTGCTTGTTCTGGAACTTAGAACTTTAGTTATGTTGAGTTCTGTCATTCCAAAGTACTACTTATATTACAAACAAGAGCACCACTGTAATGTGAGAAACTGACAGCAATGAAGTGAGAAAGGGAACTGGGGGGGGAGGAGAAACCGCTTATACCTTGTTGCTCAGGGCCCTCTGAGCTGTACTGGATCCTTAAGCATTAGAGGGACTCAAAATGCATTCAAGCCAGAGCAACAGAGGATGAAAGGGACAAAAGGCTTTTATGCCCTGAGGTATCTTGATACTTGTAAACTTCCTATTAAGTTTCTTATCTCCAGACAACCCAAAGCCACACAGTACTCTTTATTGCTAACAGAGGAGCTTACTTTTCACATCAGCCTCTCAAGACCTCCTGGCCCCATGGCCCAGAGCCTAGAGGAGCCGTTCCTACCAGAAAGTTAATTTGCTCTCAGAAGGTAACAGGTAAGGGTGAGCAGGGCTTGCTTCATTCCCAAGTGACATTAATGAAATGGATATTCAGAAGCTGAATGTGCCTTTATTTCATTTACCAGCTTGTAAGAGGGCTAAGATAATGTAATAATAGAATAAGAAAAGAGAAGTTCCTTCAAGGACACAGGATTTACAGACTTGAAATCTTTTGGTATGAAAACAACATCCTTTTAAATATGCAAATTAAGATGGCTCCCATCAGTAAAAGCATTTTTAAAAAAGATATCCTTACTTTTTAGATAGTTGAGTTTATAAATCTTGATGTTATCTAGCCACCTGTCATCTGCCTATATGGTGCTTAGAAAATCATCTGTTTCTGATTCTGTGTCTTCTGGAAAGTTTCAAACTTTATTATTATTATGGTAAGCTATCACTATGTTAGAACAACCACACTCATGTGGGCCCACAGATGTTTCTTTTTTTTCCCCTGGAAGAACAAGACAAACACTTTTTATTTCACATCTTAATTTTTAGTCTAAGACTGAGACTAAGGGAATTTTTAATACTTCTGTCAGGTTTAAGTAACCAACAGAGGCTTTAAAAGATATGACTGGAATTTACAAATGTAATATACAGAAGGGAGTGTCTCCAAGCACATCAAGTTGAGTCCCTGATTATTACAAGAGTCCTGTTTCAATATGAAAAGTTCACCGGGCATGGGAGAGAACCAATTCTTTACACATTTGTATGTCTGAAATGAAAGAACTGGGTGAAGAAATCCTGGTTTGCCCACAGCTGCTGGAGAACACACATCCACTTACACAGTTCAGTGGCAGAATAACTGAACATAAACTTTTTCTTTTTCACCCAAAGTGGTCTTAAATTTCAGTTTTCAATTCTATTTTCTTTCCCAATTCTACGATAAAACGTATGCAAAATGCACAAGATGTAATTTATTCTGGATTTCAACTTTAATGCTTTAATAGAAAATAGGCTTATGTGTTTTTTAAATTTTATTAGCCAGATATAAATCCATAAATCTAACTACATGTATTGGAGGGTTTTAAATAAAGTTGCTTGTCATCTAAGATGCATTTTTGTTAAAAGAAAATGCTGAGGCTGCTGGATTTGTGCATGGTTTTTCAGATTAAAAAAATAAATTACACCAAGATGATAAAGGTTGGATTTAGTAACTCAACAGCCACGCACCGTGTCACTTTAACACTGACCTATACTAGTGCACGGCTAATAATCAGCACCACAAATTGGCACTCGTCAGTACATTTTGAAGAATGGTTCAGAATGGACAGATTTAGATATATTTAGAAAAAAAAATACACCTTTCAGCTTCAAAGTAAAAAAAGCATGCATGAACCACTTAAAATCAGCTGGTATTAGGTCTCAGAACCATTTTCTTAGGGAAAAAAGCTGTTTCCTACTGAGAATATTGTTCATTTGTCCTTCCATATAAGTTGAGTACGTACTTGAGAAATGAACAGTAGGGATAGACGGCTCCTGGTCCTGCCCAGCATCAGCTCTCGGACCTTACCATGTTCACCATAAGCCTCATGTAGAAATGCAGATAACAACGCTACCTACCCTCCTAGGGTTTTGTGAGGATCAACTAGGAGAAGGGCCTGACATAGTACGTGCTCTGATTCTTGTTCTTATTCCTCCAGGTGGCAGTCACCTACAGCGCCAGTGGGGAGTGGAGGTTCAGGCTGTTGACCTTCCTTCTGTCTCTGGACTTCCTCTTCCTCGGGTGGTGGGGGGGGAGAGACTCTAGGTCACAAGGTGTGCCACAGCAGAAACGTTGTGGTTTCTTTCGACTGCATTCATGCCTCTCCCATAGGATGGGAGCAAAGCGTTGAGGAGTCTGGCCTTGGCTCCATGGGTAGGCCCTAATTCATTACCCGTACACACTTCTCTCCACACCTACCAACTCATCCTGAGACATTTTCAGCTAAGTGTAGGTATTAATCCTTTGATGGCATTCAGAATTAGAAGGTGATGATCTGTGCTTTAGGACTGTTGGCCTCCTGCCGCATCCTGCTTTTATTTTTTTAAGTCAAAATTAGTACCTCTGCTTTTTCTAAGAAAGAACCATCCTGCGCTTAAGAATCAACTTTTGGGGGCGCCTGGGTGGCTCAGTTGGTTAAGCGACTGCCTTCGGCTCAGGTCATGATCCTGGAGACCGGGGATTGAGCCCTGCATTGGGCTGCCTGCTCGGCGGGAAGCCTGCTTCTCCCTCTCTCAGTCCCCTTGCTTGTGTTCCCTCCTCTCGCTGTATTTCTATCAAATAAATACATAAAATCTTTTAAAAAAAAAATCAACTTTCGGGGCGCCTAGGTGGCTCAGTTGGTTAAGCGACTGCCTTCAGCTCAGGTCATGATCCCGGAGACCCGGTATCGAGTCCCACATCGGGCTCCCTGCTAGGCAGGAGGCCTTCTTCTCCCTCTCTCACTCCCCCTGCTGTGTTCCCTCTCTGGCTGTGTTTCTCTCTGTCAAATAAATAAAATCTTTAAAAAAAAAGAAAAAAGAAAAAAGAATCAACTTTCAACTGGAAAGGTGAAACTGAAAATGATGTATTTGTGAATAGTCTTGCTTATCCAACCTGAATCTGGTTCTTACAGGTAATTTCAGGGACATATATTTTCACATTCCTATCCTCAGTCTGTTGAACTTTTGGTGTTTTGTATACGTGCAGGGATCTTTTCAGTTCTGAAAATCTCTCTTCTGATGGGCACTGAAAATAAGTTTCTAGATAGAATGAAAACATGTTGGCATTTTCTGCAGTTTGGTGTATTAATATACCATCCAAGGCAAAGTCGGAAGAGTATATACCTGAGGCCACACACACACGTCTGTATCTACACAAATACGCATGTAAAACATATGTCTTAAAAAAGAGATCTATAAACTTCTAACAAATTGGGCCATGTTATACGTACTTTTATAACTTGTTTTTTTTTTTAATGCATCTTTCCATAAATGCCATTAGAGATTTTCTAAAATGTCACTTTATGGGTGTATAATATTTGTTTATATAGAACTCTCAAAAATTCCTTTGGAGATAGTTAGGTTGTTGCCACATAAACAACATTTAAATTGATCTGTTTATATATAATGATAGTGATTTTCCCAAGATAAATTCCAGTAAACTGAATTGCTCGATCCAAAGACGTGAATACCATGGCAGACTTTTGGCAACATAAAGGAAACTGCCCCCTAGGATGTTCAGGTTACACACAGAAATGTAGGACAGGGATTTCTTTTCACACTAATGTTTGGTGTTACAATTTTTTATAAAGTTGCCAAAGTACACCATTTTTGTTTTAATTTGTAGGTCTCTGATTAGCTAAACAAGTCCACTGGAAGTATATATTAGTTAGATCACCTCGCCTGTTTTGAAAATTCAGTCTTTTATCTTACGGTTTGTAAGAACTCCACCCTCAACTCTATGTTATATATCTTCCACAGTGATTTTATCAGCTCATCGCTAGCGCTTCTCGGGCCACAGTGAAGTGTTTTTGTTGGATTTGTTGCTCTGTGAAAGCAGCTTCCTTTCTTCTATCCAGTCCCCATATGCTGTTTGTCTCTTTTTAGTCACTTTGCAAAGCTCCTTCTTCACGATTAATCCTCTATATTTTTTGTGGTAAATGTTTACAAATCCATGACCTATTGCCTTTCTTTATGGCATCTTTTCCAAAACGTGTGTGTGTGTGTGTGTGTGTGTGTGTGTGTCTATACAGGTTCATTTCTTTTTCTATTGCAGCTTTCGGATGCCTATTTTTATCTCCCCCTGCCTCTAGACTGTATGTATTTTTTTTTCCTGCAAGATGAAAAATACTTCTCCATTTAATTTTATGATTTAATTTTCTTTCGGGGCACCTGGGTGGCTCAGTTGGTTAAGTGACTGTCTTCGGCTTAGGTCGAGATCCTGGAGTCCCAAGATTGAGTCCCCGCATTGGGCTCCCTGCTCAGCGGTGGAGTCTGCTTCTCCCTCTGACCTTCCCCCTTCTCGTGATTTCCCCCTCTCTCAAATAAATAAAATCTTATGGGGTGCCTGGATGGCTCAGTTGGTTAAGTGACTGCCTTCGGCTCAGGTCATGATCCTGGAGACCCGGGATCGAGTCCCACATTGGGCTCCCTGCTAGGCAGGAGGCCTGCTTCTCCCTCTCTCACTCCCCCTGCTTGTGTTCCCTCTCTGGCTGTTTCTCTCTGTCAAATAAATAAAATCTTTAAATAAATAAAATCTTTAAAAAAATTATATTAATTTTCTTTCAGTAGATGTTAGTTTTTCTAGCATTTTTTATTAAATGACTCCTTTACTTCACATTTGGAAATACCAACTCAGTCATAAATTCTTAAATATAGAACATCTAGTTTCCCTTCTTCCATCTGCTCCACTTACCTGTGTTGATTCCTGCTCCAAGCCATACTGATGTCCTTAATGACTTCTATCTGGTAAAGCAAATCTGCTGTTTTCTTTTTCATACTAGACTTGACTATGCTTGGCAACTATGTTTTCAGGATAAACTTAGCGTTTAATTCTATTCTAAAATAACCACCCCCAACTTATTCTGAAATTGCATTTGCATTATATATATATGGTAACTTTGAAAGAATGGAAATTTTTATATTGTCTTTTCCTCTACGAAACAAGTATGCTTTTCCATTTGCTCAAATCTTACTTTGTCTTTCAATAAGATTTCAGTTTTCTTCACACAGTTTCTGTGACTTCCTTTTAAAACTTATCCCTAAATAATGTAAGAATTTTTGCCATTATTTTGAATGGAACATGTATTCTTATTTCTGCTTTTAGCCAATTACTGCTTCAGAGAAAAATCTGTCCACTGAATATACGTAGCCATCTTAACACATTTTCTTATTAAATGTGGTTGTTTCTTTTTTACTACATTCTTTTTGACTTTTTAGGTTTTCTATCGGTAGTCGGTAGTTTATCTATGGATAAAATCAAACAACTTCTTTGTTAAAGAAAATACTGGTCAGACATCTGTATGAACCAGTCATATATATAAAAGGAAAAATAGAAATGCAAAGAGAATTTAAAATTATAGTGTAGGCTTTGTGCCTTTCATAATAGGTCACCAATAATAATCAATTACATAAAAGAATTGAATAACTATTGATAAATGTGATGTAATAAAATCATGTAGATCTATGTCTTTCAAAAATACTTCAGATGGTAGTACCCATGGAACACTGATAAATGATTTTATTGGTGACAATATTTAGACACATTTTATAAAAGTTGAGATATTATAATCCACATTCTCACATTAAAATCCCATAAAATACACATATATGTGTGTCCCCCTTTAGCAGAACACTTTTAGATAACGCTTGATGAAAGGTGAAGTCAAAAAAAAAACTATGAACTATTTTGAAAAGAATGAAAAATGGAAATCAATGGGATGGAGTGAAGGCTATACTCAGTAATAAATGCTTCCTTA
Source organism: Spilogale gracilis (assembly GCA_004023965.1). Classification (NCBI taxonomy): domain Eukaryota; kingdom Metazoa; phylum Chordata; class Mammalia; order Carnivora; family Mephitidae; genus Spilogale; species Spilogale gracilis. Next base: position 32,421 of record PITA01011581.1, on the reverse strand, counting down.
CTAAATAGGAAAAACGAAAAAGAAATTACTAATCTTGGAAATGGTGGTGGTGGGGGGGAAGAATCCAAAGGGAAATATAGGGGAAAAATTTATTACAGATAAAAAGCAATAAGTAAACAAAACTAAGAAATATTGAAAATAAATGAGTACAAAACTTAGTTATTTGATGAGATCAGTAAAATACTAAACTATGAATGTGATTAAGGGAAAAAAAAGCATGTGTATTTAAGATTACAGATAGCAAAGGAAACCATCAAATACAGCAAAGATGGAAAAAAAGTGATGATGTGAACTGACACATGATAAAACTGCATAGATTTGCAAACGACATACACAAAAACTATAGTAGAGCATCCATGTGCAAATGTACTGTGCTTGATAGTGTAATACAGGGTTTGATAAAATTTTGTGTTCAATTAAAAAAATCAAATATCATTATCAAGTCTACTTTCACCAGAAATGCAAACTATTATGTCATTACTGTGTAAGCAGGACAAAGGCCACAAGTGCTAGTTTCATAGGCAGGCCAACCAAGCAGCTGCCCTCATGTGTCAAGCCTCCTTAATCAAAGGGATTTTAGTGCAGAAATTACAAAGGAAAAGTAGACAGCGAAGAACAAAACAAAATAACATGCTATGAAGTAAAGGGACAAGAATCCTAGTTCCAAATTCATTCCAGGACCTATTAAAAGCATGACTGCCACTTACATTTGCGCACCTGTAGATTGTGTTATTGATGACATGAGCTTATTTTGCCAACTCTTTGAAAAATTCATACTCTATTCATTATTCTTCAAAAGAAAAATATGTGCTAAAATAATGTAGAGAGTGGATATTCAAAATGCAATGGGAAAAACAAGAGCAATAACAAAATGCAATCTGTCACTGCTGAACTCAACAAATATGTTTAGATGTTCCAGAACCACAGGACATGGATCAGTAACAGATTAAAAGATCCAAAGTGTCAGCACATGCACACTCTATTAATTTGATGGTTTTCAAATTAAATGAGCTCAGAGGCCACACACTATTACCCTTTATGTTCTGATATTAGGATTGAAGAGGACTGATAATGTACTTGGACGTTACTATTTACTGAGTGCCTATGAAGTGCCAGGCATTTTTAATTCAACGAGTTCTCTTTTGAGCACATACTCACTATGCCAGACACAGCTGTAGGCTTTGGGGTTACACTGGTGGACAAAAGGAAGCTCTCTGCCCTGGTGGAGCTTATCAGGATACAGTCACTTTAAAATATTATGATCTTTAACAACCCTTGTGATATCAGTTGTAGAGACTGAGGGACAGAAAAGTTAGGTCACTTGCTGAAGATCACAGCTAATCAGCAATCAGTTGTGTCTGACTCAAAGCCTTTCCACTACCCTACTCCATCTTCTAAGGACTGCATATTAAGAACAGGAGCTATAGGGGCAGACTGACCTGTTTTACCCCTAGGCACAGTGACTTATTAACCAAATCACTTAACCTCCATGGGCCTCAGGTTCCTCCTGCTCAGTCTGGGAGTAAGGCCTCCCTTGGAGAGTTAGCAAAAATAGGAAGTGTGTTGGCTGGCAGTTTATAACGGCAGCCTACTAGAATCAGTAATGAAGCTGATCCTATGCAAATGAAAGATCTTCAAGTTTTTATTTAAGTTTCTTTAAATATTGCACTATTATTTTCATCCTTTAAGCACACCATACACACGTTCTGATTAAGAGTTTTATTCAGAGTATAAACGATTGGACCTTTTGTGAAATTCTGTTGTGTGCACTCCTGGGATAAGTTCAGTTGACGGTGCCCCCGATCACAAGCCACGCACTACCACCTGCTCTGCGGCAGCGCTCGAAACTACACTGGAGTATCTAGGTTATACTCTTGTAAGTCCTTAGAAATTTATGTGAATAACAGTACAGCTCAACTTCGGGGGAAAAGAAAAAGATGCCCACAAAGCAAAGGGCAGTATTACTACTCTCTCTGTATCTTTATTGTATTGTATTTGTAGGTGATTTTGCACAGAACAGAGTCTTTGCTGCAATTTCTTCCTTTTCTACTGTGAGCAAAAAAGTCTGGCTGAGGATGGGGTATTATTAATGTGCTGAAGGGCAAGCTGCTGCCTTCAAGAGCAAGAGGGAGTAGGTGGTGAAGGTCTCTGGTTGCAGATGAGTTTCTGTCCTTTCCTCTGTGTTGGGAGCCACACTCATCCGTCAGAGGTGGCTGCGAAACCACTTAGGCTCGTGCCACTCTCCTCAGATGATCCAAGAACTAAATTACCTTGTTTTTAATCCCTTAGGAATCCGAATTCCCGCTCAGTGAGCTTGACTTCCGTCTAAGGTTTAGGGATCTCAGTAAAACAAGGCCTCCCTGATCAACCAGGAGTGATCCAACCACAGCGGCACACACTCCACAGTAGGGAGGTATTAAACCACTAGACCCTTTGGCTGATGGAAGGCATGTGGGGAGAAAATTCTGAGCACAGGGCTGTGGCTGTGCTCACTCCTTCATTCCACCACCACCTGCTCATACTGTGTTCTCCCAAATGACCCAATTAAATAGTCCATCAAGAAATATATTTTAGGGCCTTGTGCTTCTTAGTAGAAATAGTCATAATGTGTTCTTTCTTGTCTTTGTACTTTGTTAAAGAAAATGGATCAATATGGGGAATACGTGGGGCAGCTATGTGGCATAATTGGTGAAGCATCTGACTCTTGGTTTCGGCTCAGGTCATGAACTCAGGGTTGTGAGATCAAGCCCTGGGTTGAGCTCCGTGCTGGGCGTGGAGCCTGCTTACAATTCTCTCTCTCTCCCTCTGTGCCTCCCTCTCCTCAAAAAGTATGGGGAATACTCAAAACTTCAAAAGATGAATTCTCAAACAGAGGTATTCTGTATGCCCAGTTCCTCACTTGTGCAAAGCGTGCCACTACTGGGATGCAGGGATTATCTGACAGGACTGTAACCTCTTTTCTACCAAGAGGATAAAGAATCAGGCTGTGTGTAGCTCAACCAAAGAACAAAAGTCTCGGGTTCTTCCAAGATGGCAAAACGAGTAGACTCTATTCCTATATAGCATATGGAGTATCTCTTGAAGTTTAAAACAAAATAACAAAAAATAAATAGATTTTATGTAGTTCAGAAGGATGTGTTTCAAAGAGAGCTGACCTACTGATAACATTATATACCATTTTGATACTTCTGGCCAAAAGAGGTTAACTTTTTTTCCCCTTTTGGTATGTTGTCTTTCGTTTTGTACTTCTTTCTTTTTTAATTATATGTGAATAAAGCTCAGAGACAGATGGTAACGTTACACAGGACTGGGCACTAACCCAAGTACTCAGCACCTTTTAAATGATCAGACTACCACATAGATGGTGGTCTATATCTGTAGACTTACATTAGTGCTTTTGAGTAACTGGCCTGCTATGTGCTCTGCCAGGCAGAAAACTCATTGGCTTGCATCCCATGTCTACTAGAACCAAGTACTAACTGAGGAAGGGAATACTACATGTAACAATGTTCTTTCTCTGTATTTTATGCTTAGATGGGAGAGACGATCAAAGATTTTAATATTCCCCAAACTTCAACCAACTTCCTTAGTGTTGACCAAATTCTCAAAATCATACTCTCCAAAGCATCAATGAGGACTGGGGGCAAGGAAGAGATATTGAGAGTGAATTTATTTTCTGAGAAACTTTGTCGAGTTTCATCAGAAAGCAGAGGTCAGGGCTGATAATCAAGCCCAGGTAGTAAATAATGCTATGACATTTGGGGGGGGGGAAGGGGGGTCAGGACTGGGGGGCCAATAAGGGAAATCCAGTATTAAGAAGCAGATGCTTTCTTTGGAAACAGTCATCAGGAGACAGGAAGTAGGGAGAGGGAGAAAATGGTTTTCCACCTAGGGATCAATTCCTATGAATCAGCACAAAAACAGTAACTGGGCTTTCTGTTTACAGTCAGTTATAAACACACTTGTTGCCAGGGAAATGCAAGTCAAAACTACAGGAGATTTTACCCCACACCTGTGGGAATGGCTAAAATCAAAAATAGAAGAAACAAGTATTAGCGAAGATGTGGGGAAAAAGGAACCTTCATGCTCTGATGGTGGGAATGTAAATTGGTGCAGCCACTGTGGAAAACAGTATCAAGTTTCCTCAAAAAATCAAAAATAGAAATAACATATGATCCAGTAATTCCACTACTGGATATTTACCCAGAGAAAGTGAAAACACTAGTTCAAAATGTTATATGTACCTCTGTTTATTGCAGTATTATGTACAAGGGCCAAGACATGGAAGCAACCTAAGGGTCCATCAACAGATGAATGAATAAAGATGTATTTATATACACAAGGAGATATTATTAAGCCATAAAAAAATGAGATCTTGCCATTCATGATAACATAGATGGACCTAGAGTATATTAGGCCAAGTGAAATAAATCAGAGAAAAATATATGATTTCACTTTTATGTGGAATCTAAAAAATCCAAAAGAATAAACAAACAAAAGAACAGACCCATAAATACAGAACTAGTGATTACCAGAAGGGAGAGGGGTGGAAGATGGGAAAATGGGTGAAGGCAATAGGACGATACAGACTTCCAGGTATGAAATGAATGAAGTCATGGGAATAAAAGGTGCAGCATGTTGAATGCAGTCAGTGGTACCGTAACAGACTTGCATGGCGACAAGCAGTAGCTACACTTGGGCTGAGCACAGCATAAGGTAGAGAGCTGTCAAATCACTGCTCTGCACCTGAAACTGACCTAACACTGTGTGTCCACTGCTCTTCAATAAAGACACAAAGTTTATAAGGAGAGTCAACATCTGCACAAATAGCTACCAGTCCTGAAATTTAAACTGGGAGAATAACAATATATTAGTGAAGCAAATAAATACGTGTAGTGGGATAAAGAGTGTCTCCCTGAAAACTCACATCCACCAGAACTCCAAACACAACCTCATTGGGAAATAGGGGCTTGGCATCTTGGCAGACGTAATTAAGGACTGAAATGAGATCATACTGGATTCAGGTGAGACTTAAACCCAATGGGAATGCCCTTAGAGACAGAAAAGGACACAGAGATATGGAGATTTTCATGTGAAGATGGAGGCAGAGATGGAGTTAGGTAGCCACAGGCTAAGGAACATCGGGCGGTGTGAAGAAAGCTGGCAGATGCAAGGTAGAATTCTCCTGTGGAGTTCGGGGGGTGGGGGGGCGTGGGGGTGGGGGTGGCTGCCAGCACTTGATTCTGGGCTTCCGGCTTCCCAACTGTGAGATAAGAAGCTTCAGGTTTTTTTAAGCCACTGAGTTTATGTGATTTTTTTTTTTTTAATGGTGGCCCAGGAAACTAATATAGTATACATTAAGAAATATCAGATGTCAAAGACTATTTTTTCTTTTAAAGTTTTATTTTTATTTAAGTAATCTCTACACCCAATGACCCCTGGATCAAGAGTCACATGCTCCTCTGACAGTTAGCTAGGCGCCCTTGTTCCTTTCCTTTCCTTCCCTTTAAGTCTTCATTTTGTGGAAGAAAAAATTTTTCTCTAAAGTTTTTTTCAAGTTCTGTTATGAAGTAGCGTTTTGAGAATAAAGAGCAAAGTCACCTAACTCTTAGAAACAGCTTCATAGAAAAGGAAGACTTTATTTTCTAAATTTATCTGAATAGGTTGACTACAGGCTCCTATAGAGAATGCAGAGTTAAAACTCTATGGCAGTTCGGGTGCCTGGGTGGCTCAGTGGGTTAAAGCCTCTGCCTTCGGCTCAGGTCATGATCTCAGGGTCCTAGGATCGAGGCCCGCCTCAGCTCTCTGCTCAGCAGGGAGCCTGCTTCCTCCTCTCTCTCTGCCTGCCTCTCTGCCTACTTATGATCTTTCTCTCTGTCAATAAATAAATAAAATCTTAAAAAAAAAAAAACTTTATGGCAGTTCCCTTACGAACTGCAGAGATGCGTTCCTTAGTCAAGGAAGAGACGCTATGGCAGTGGTTCTCCACCTTTAGTGGTCTAAGAATTACCTGGGGAACTAAGTGAAAATGAAGAGTCCTGGGCTTCATTCCCCAAGATCCTCATTTAGCATGTATGGGTGAGATCAAGAAGTCCACATTTTAACAGGCACCCCAAGAGAGTCTAATCTGATGGAGAGGATTGGAGGGCCACACAGGGTTATAGGGATGGTTCTAAGCAGAGGAGGCCATGGGCTGCGTTCCAGAATCAGATAAGACTGTGGGTTCTTTGTCTAATTACACTCCTTGTTAAACAAGTGGCCTCGGAAACACACACTACCTCTGGGAGAATTACTTGAGGTCATCCTTAGTAAGCGATCAGTGAATGTTGTCTATTAGTTGTTATTTTTTTTTTTTTTTAAGATTTTATTTATTTGACAGAAACACAGTTAGAGGGAACACGA
>PITA01011581.1:0-25919 GCA_004023965.1 Spilogale gracilis | reverse complement strand
TTTGATTAGGGCATTGAAAAGAGTTTACTCCTCCTTTGGGGCACTGGAGAAAGATCTTGCTGGATATGATTTCAGATAATTAGCAGACAGTGAGAGGGCACAAAATGACTGGGGTTGGGCAGAGAATTTTAAAGGGAAGGAAGCAAAGATCATCTCTGCCAATATTGCAACTTTGCCTGAAAACTGGTGGCTAAGTTTACCAAAGAAAATCCCTTCTCACTGCCTTTGACCCAGTGAGGCAGTTATGAACCTGGCCGGACTGCATGGAGTGGCCCGCCTGACCTCTAATTCAGCGGAGTTTCTCAGTCAATCCCAGTAACTTCGCATACCAGGAAAAGAACAGGAATTTTTTAGAGAGAAGTTGAGAAAAGTCCTTTTTATTAGTAATAGAATATTAAGTTTCCTATTTGTAGAAATCTGCATCAGGGGATAATAAGGGCTGAGGGGGTTGCTGAACTTGAGTGACAATGCAGACGCCTAACAGGGGATTCCTGATTATAGCAGAGGGTAAACTTCCGCTGGCCTGCACCCTCAGGCTAAGGGGAAAGCTGTGGCCCGAGTTCTAGAGCCATGTGGTAGACTAACATATTACTACTTTCCAACACCAAAATTCACTCAGCTCAGGTTATACTTAATAGCAGGGTCTGGCTCTTCTACATTCCAGTGTTTATAAGTTGTATGTAAAGACCTAACGTCTTAATATATGATAAAAACCAGTGGTTCTCACCTGTTTTCCTAGACCTGGTAGAAGCTCACCAGTACAGAGAGGCTCAACAAGGAGTTAAGTAGGGAGAGGTGTTTGAAAAATTAACCCAAGTTATTAGAATATTTCTGGTCTCTCAATTCCACATATCTAAGATAACACTAAGTAGGTATATATCTCTACATCATTCATATGATAGCACTTATTGCTACACATGTGGTATTAGAGGTCCTAATCATTGCAAGAGGCAAAAAAAGAAAAGGCATATAGCTTGAAAAGGAAAAAGTAAAACTGTCTTTATTCATAGACAATATAAGAGACTATAGAATATCTTTAGGGATCTATAAAAAAGCTACTGGAATAAGTGGATTTAGTGAAGTGGCAGGATACAAGTTCAATATAAAAAATTATTTGTCTATAGTGGCAACGAACAGCTGGAGATTCAAATTATAAAGGCAGCCATTTATAACATCAAAAATATGAAAACACTTGGAAATAAACTTTATATAGGTGCAAGACTCCAAACTATAAAACATTGCTAGGGGTGCCTGGGTAGCTCTGTCATTAAGCGTCTGCCTTCGGCTCAGGTCATGATCCCAGGGTCTTGGGATCGAGCCCTGCATTGGGCTCCCTGCTCAGCAGGAAGCCTGCTTCTCCCACTCCCACTTCCTCTGCTTGTGTCCCCTCTCTTGCTGTTTCTCTCTCTGTCAAATAAATAAAATCTTTAAAAAAAATGCTAATAGAAATTAAAAAGACCTAAGTAATTGGGGAGATATACCATGTTCACAGATCGGAAGATTCAATATTGTTAAAATAATGTTTCTCCTCCAAACTCATCTATAATTTCAAAGCAACCGTAATCAAAATGCCTAGTATGTTTTGTACAAATTAACAATTGACTCTAAGTGCTATAAAAATATGAAAAAGAGTTAGAAAAACCAAAGAATTTTGAAACAGAAGAACAGAGCTGGAGCCTTTCACTAAGTGCTGTTGGGACCCAACTGTAACGGTTAGGTAAAGTACTGGAAGAGGGCTAGATGGAAAGATCAGTGCAAGAGCACAGAGTCCAGGAACAGAGTCATACTTAAACTGTCAACTTCATTTTCAACGAAGTTATATGGGCGACTCAATGGGGAAAAGATGGTCTTTCTCCAGACACTGCTGGAACAAGTGGTATCAACACACAAAGGCAAACAAACCTGATGTTTACCTGACACCAGACATAAAGCTTGACTAAAAATGCATTATAGGTCTAAGTGTAAAAGCTCCAACTGCAAAATTCCTGTAAGAAAACAGAGTCACTGTAATATGGGGTAGGCAACAATTTCTTAGGATTAAAAAAAAAAAAACCCACAAAACCCCAAAATTTAAAAGTGGAGAAATTGTATTTCATCAAAATTAAACACTTTGGCCCTCCATAAGACCACCTTAAGAAAATGAAAAGGCAAGTCACAGAGTGGGAGAAAAATATCTGCAAATTATATGTGAGAAAGGACTTACATCTGAAATATAACAACCCAACAAGAAGACAATCCAGTTTTTACGAATGGGTAAAAAGACTAGATTTGCCACGTCTCCAAAGAAGATACATGAAAGGCGAATGAGTCCAAGAAAAGCTACTTAAACATCTTTAGTTATTAGGGAAATATAAACTAAAACCACAATAAAACACCACTACACATTTATTGGAATGGCCAGAATTAAAAAGGTTTTTTGGTAAGGTTTTGGTGAGGGTGCCCAATAACTGGAACTCTTGAGTACTACTGATGGGAATGGAGGAGTACAATCAGTTAGGAGGAGAGTTGGGCAGTGACCCAACAATCACACTCCTTGATTTCTACCCAAGGAAACATAAGCCCACACAATTTTTTTTTTTTTTTTAAAGCTTTTCTTATTCAACACAGAGAGAGAGAAAGCACAAGCAGGGGGAAGCTGCAGGGAGAGGGAGAGGCAGAAAGAGGCTCCTTGCTGAGCAGGAAGGCCAATGCAGGGCTTGGTCCCAGGACCCCGGGATTATGACCTGAGCCAAAAGCAGCCACTTAACCGACAGCCAATGAGGTGCCCCAGTCCACACAAATTCTTATACACAAATGTTCATAGCAATTTTATACATAATACTCTAAAACTGAAAGCAACCCGAATGTCTGTCAGTCCATGAATGGATAAACAAACTTCTCAAGTATGTGCCCTAAAAAAATACTTTAAAGTGATAATATATCATAAATTTGTAATATCTGCTAAAGTCTAAACAGAGCTTTATTTAGGCTAGTTGGATTCTAACCAAAGTGTTAGAAACAAAGTATTTAAAGTTTGAAACGCACCCAAAATTTATTCTCATGCACTAATTTTTAATGATTTTTTTTTGGTATTAGCATTTTGTTGGAAGCGGAACATTTTCTTATTCATTCAAATGAACATTAACATATCCATACGCTTTGCATTATTGTTATATACCGCTTTGTCCTTTCCTGGCTAATACAAGATATAATTTCCTAATTAAAAGATTACTCTAAGTGCAACCTGACATTTAAAAATTTCTACCACCCTAATTTCTTTCAGTCCACAAACAATACCTAACGTGTTTTCTTGCTGCTATCTAGAAAGGACAAAGATCAAAGGAACATGCCTCTGAAAAAGTCACAGATAATTCAATTAGAATTGACAAAGAAAAGAATAAAGATAACAAGATGAATGGAAAACAATGTGTCTTGAGACCAATATTTTAGAAGCAAATATCTCTAATTCATTAGATTACCAACACAGGTTTATGAAATGAAGTGCGTGTGTGTGTACACGCACACAGTATAACATCTAATTTGCTTAAAGCTCAGATTTTGGAGGATATACTTCTGCTTTTAATGCTATGACAGAGAAACTTATAAAACACTTGGGAACTAGTTTAACACACTCCCTGTAACCTTCCCCTTTCCCAAGCACTCCCTCCTCCGCCACCCAAAACAACAATCCTTTCACATCCCATAGCAACTCAATAGCAGTGTTCTCTCTTGATTGTGCACATGGTGTGACACCTATGTCAAAATGACCTTGCACGGCTTGGGGGACTCTCGCACATAGTGGCTGTGGATGAGGCTGGGCCTGGGCTCCTACTCTAATTCCTCCATTACTGCTCAGGGAAGGTCCCCCCCCCCTTTTTTTTAAAGATTTTATTTATTTGACAAAGAGAAACACAGCCAGAGAGGGAACACAAGCAGGGGGAGTGAGAGAGGGAGAAGCAGGCTTCCTGCCGAGCAGGGAGCCCGATGTGGGACTCGATACCGGGTCTCCGGGATCATGACCTGAGCCGAAGGCAGTCGCTTAACCAACTGAGCCACCCAGGTGCCCCGGAAGGTCCCCTTTCAATCCTTTACACAGTGATCAATGACTGATTATATTTTGTTATGAGCAGATTTCAAATCTTAACCATTCAATTAGTTTTCAGACCCAGCCAGAAAGTAATACGATTTTGTCCCCCTGATAGTCAATTTACCATTCTTTCCCCTGGTAAAAATTCTCCACTGTACCACCACAAAGCAGATAAATGAAATGGAACTGGGATGCCCAATTTCCAAAGTTTTATCTCCTTTCACTTTACCCATTTCTGTAACCCCTCTGGGTTGCTAAAGATTGTTGAGTTTGCTGCCTCCTGCTTCGCCCAGAAATTCTGAGACTATTAGACAGGTCCACGTTTTGGACATATTTTATGTGACTTTTTGGCTGGGAACAGAGACTAGTGGATCGAAGTCCTTGGTAGATTACTAATTATTGGCCAGAAGTGGGCCCCCCAAATCATGTTTTCCATGTGTTTCCATAGACCACTCTGTGTCTGACCAGATGTGAATATTTAATGTCTTTGCTTTTCTCTCAAACTTCAATTACTTCCTTGCCATTTCTCATTGTTACTCTATTTCTCTGAGAAAACAAGTTAGAAACTTCCACAGCCTCTCACCACTTCATCTACCCACCTACTTGCACGTAAGTCCATGTACTTACTTTGCCTTTTCTTTGGATGGATGATGACACTTGTGTTTAGGGCCAATCCCTTCCCCTATATGCTTGATCTTATCCTCTCTTGTCTACTGGATGATACTGCTCCAGCAAATTCTCTTCTGCCCTACAACGTCAATTTCTCCTTTAATTAGTCATTCCTGTCTTGCTTATTAGCAAGCTCATGATTTATCCCGTCATTCACTTGATGCATATCTCCTCCCAGCTACCGCTCATTTCTCTCCTCGCCTACACAACTAAGCTTCTTCTTGTCTATACACCGGTCTTCAACCCTCCTCTATCATTTCTCTCTTAAACCCAAGCCAGATCAGCTTCTGCTCTCACTACTCTACCAAAACCGTTCTCATCAAGGTCATTGGTGGCTCTCACAGAACCAAAGCCAATGAGGTCCTCCCTCCTTGAACTCTTTACTTGGCTTCCCACCCAAATTACTCTTGGCACCTTTCCAGCCTAACTGGCTACTCTCCAGTCTGCTGTGCAGGCTGATCTCTAAATCCTGGAGTACCTCAGGGCTTGTGTTTTACTCTTCTTTCTCCACACTCCTTCCCTAGGTGACCTTACAGCTTTAAATTCCGAATGTGTGCTGATGCCTCCCAAATCTCTATCTCTAGCCTGTCTCCCTCCCTTGCAGACTCACATCTTGGTCTACTAACTTCACACCTCTTCTTGGGTATCTAATTACTATCTCAAGTCTACCAAGGCCTAAACTGATCTGGTCTTTGCCCCCCCCCTCCCCAAACCTGTGCTTCCCATAGTCTTTGCCTCAAAGGCAAAGCTATCCTTCCTCCAGTTCAGGCCAACAACCCTGCAGTCATCCTTGTTTCCTCCCTTAAGCTCCATATCTGATGCATCAGAAAGTCCTGTTGGTTCTACCTTAAAATATACCCAGGATCCAGCCAATTCTTATCACCTTACCAACTTTACCTCAAGCCACCCCTTCGCTCATGTGGTTTATTGCAAAAATGCTTCTAATTGGTTTCCCTGTTTGCCCACTCTCCCCCTTACAGACTTTTTCAACATAATGGTAGAAAACAGAGTAATCCTTTTATAATGTTAGTCCCTGCATTATAACCTCCTTTGTCGCCTTGCCCCAAAGCTAACCACCTACCTGAGATGTTCTTCTGTTCAACTCGCCTGTTCAGGGAGGCCCGAGCACCCCACTGAAAGTGGCAGTCTTTCAGGGCACCCAGGTAGTCCAGCTGGTTAAGCAGCCAACTCCTGATTTTGGCTGAGGTCATGATCTGAGTTCTAGGATGGAGCCCTGCATTGGGTTCCATGCTCAGTGTGGAATCTGCTTGAAATTGAGCCTGAGACTTGAGCCTTTGGTCACCACATGCAGGAGAGGGGCACTGAGATACCACGGCTGGAGGGCATTGTGACTGATGGTCCTCCAGACCATAGGAGAGAAGGCAGACAGGAATCTGTGCTTCTGTTCTGCAAATACCAGACGTTGTTCGGCCTCAGACACTCTGTGTACCCGCCATCCTCTACCCCTGTCTGTGTAACCCCTGCTATCTTATCATTAAAGCACTGACGTTCATGAGTTCTTTGAGAGTTATTGGGCATATCTCATCATGAGATAATGAGTGGTTTCAAGTGATATATTGGGAAGTCAAGATCATGAGTGCAGTAACAATAGGTCAAGGGAGAAAAGCGACCAACAGCAGGACTCCTACAGGGTGCCACAAGGATAGGAAGCTAGGGAATCTATCCAACGTGGACAGGTGCCTACTGCACGTTTGATGAGCTAAGTGAATTTGATATGCTACCTCTCCCACTACCTTCAAACCCCCAGAAAAATATTTTCTATTTGATGGCATATTTGACAATGTTAAATACATACTGTTTTCAAACTGAAATTCCTTCCTGAAGTTCGGAATGCAGTGCTGAGTGCTTTCTGTATCATTTCTTTCTGATAACAAAAGACCCTTCGTTAAGCATGCTGGAATGCTGACTCTTCATTAAATGAAGTGTTATCATAGAAGCATGTTTCCTAATCAGTTCTCAAAACAGGTCTTGAAATAGAAGCACCCACCAACCTCCTCAAAGAAAGGCTTGTAATTCTCTACTGTGCTGTTTTTCTTTCTGTCCGTGAGACACATGGGGTTCCCACTAGCATGAGGACCCAGAGCCCGCAATTCCATCAGTGCAGGTATTCTTCTGAACCTGTACTTGCTGCCTTACTGAGCGGATGCTTTGTTTCTACTTTGACTGTTTCCGGGGGGTGGAGTGGGGTGGAATACTTTGCAAATGACCAGAGTATTTCAGCAGTTAGTTTATCATTCCGCTGGTTCACGTGGTCTGCTAAACAGTTCATCAACCACCTCCCTCTACTGACTCAGACAAGGTGATTGATCCCCTTTCTGCTCCTGAGGCTCAGAACCATTCAAACCACACCCAGACCCTCTTAGCCAGATTTGGTCTGAGACCCCTCAGCTTCCAGGCCTGACTCTGAAGTACCTCCTATCATCCTTTGCCCTACTGGCTCAGGTTCCTCCTTGCCAGTTTTCAAATGGGTGAAGAGCTCAATGGGGCAAAGTGAGGGGAGGGGAAAGGAGAAATCATCCATTCTGTCAGGATACTGAGGGATGAAAGGACAGGCTGGAAATGCGACCTCAGAAAGTTTGAGATGTGGAATGTCTTTCTTTTCCTCTCATGGCACTCCCTCTCCCCCTCCACTGATATTGTATACACACACATTCTCTCTCTCTTCCTCCCTCTGCTCCCCTACCCTAGGATTTCCAAAAACTGGAACAATATTGTGATCAGAACAAATCACTTAGTTTGGGGGCGCCTGGGTGGCTCAGTCCTTAAGTGTATTAAGTGTTTGCCTTCTGTTTGTGATCCCGGGGTCCTGGGATTGAGCCCTGCATTGGGCTCCCTGCTGAGCTGGGAGCCTGCTTTTCCCTCTGTGTTCCCTCTCTCACTGTGTCTCTCTCTGTCAAAAAAAAAAAAAAGAAAATCTTAAAAAAAATATCATTTAGTTTGCTTCATAATGGACTTTCTTGATAACACCAAAAAAAGACCGTATTTTCAGGATATTTTTTTGAGTGCAACAAATTAGAATCTGTGCTTTGGCTCCCTCTGATTAGTTCCTATAGCTGTAATCCTATTCACATTCAGACAACAGTACAGACTTTTTCCTGCTCACACATTAGGGAAGGAGGAAGGATTAAAATAACAAAAATAAAGACAAGTTAGACAAAGGGATCAGAAGAAAAAGGCTAAAAGTGTAAGAGTGAATGGTGAGGTTAGACTTGAATAAAGTATGGGGGAATGTTGGCAGAAAATGATTAAGAAGTAAAAAGACTCCAAAAAAATTAAATATATATATATATTTATATATAAATATATATATATATATATATACACATACATATTTTTTTTTTTAAGATTTTATTTATTTGACAGAGAGAAACACAGCCAGAGAGGGAACACAAGCAGGGGGAATGAGTGAGAGAGGGAGAAGCAGGCTTTCCGCCGAGCAGGGAGCCCGATGTGGGACTCGATATGGGTCTCCAGGATCATGACCTGAGCTGAAGGCAGTCGCTTAACCAAATGAGCCACCCAGGTGCCCCTAAATTTATATTTAATATCTATTAAATATTCATCATTGAGAAATAGAGGAAAAGCTGAAGGAAGGTAAAAGGTGAGGAAGGAATAAGGAGTCCAGGTAGTTAAACCAAGTTGCATTCATGCCCATGGAGGCCCTTCATTAAGGATATGTATCAGTGGTCTCCACGTTCCTAAGTTAGTTAACACTGAAGTTCTGGTCAAACAGAAAAGGCACATTTGATATGTCGAACCAGCTAGTTGGGATGAAAATTGATTCCCAAACTTAAGTAACACAAAAGTGTCCTAAGTCTAAGCTCAATATTTTAATACAAAATAGAATCAGTGTACTATTTTCAGTGGTGGCCCGTTAACAACACTTGCAACACACAAGAATTTCTCAGCAGGGAAATCAGACCTAGGTGGACAGAACAACTCCAACAGCAAGGCCTTAAATACTTTGAAAGATCTGTGAATATCAAGATGATCTTAATATTCCTAATCCTTTGGTGTTAAAAACAATTTCCACCAGACCTTGATACACAAGTGGACAAATCATATTAAATTAAATCAGTCTGTACTTGGGGAGCTATCTTAATCAGAAACAGATTTAATGAAAAGCCTTATCTTAGATGAATACTCTAATTATTATAGACTAATATTTGCCCACAAAGAAGAATTTGTTTCAGGATCAGAGACCAGGAGAAGCCAGAGACACCAATTCAATAATGGAATGCCTAATTCAATAATAATGGAATCCTAATTATAATGCATTGTTTTCCTTTGCACATGATGTATTTATTTACCACAACTGCTATTTGCTGGGTTCATTAAGGAAAACGAAATAAAATGCAATTACAAAAAAATTAAGGGGAAGAAAAAAATAATTGGTAAATTAAAACTTTTTTAATATGGAGAAATTGAGATGTAACAAAAAGTCTAATGGTGGAAAAATCCTGCCACAGAAGAGAAGGCTATATTCAATCACTGCATGTCGACAATGTGTTTTTGTGCTTGGTCCTTCGCAAGTCAGTCCCTGCCTGTATATGCTTACTGTTCTTTTAAGGAGACACACATCCATCAGATCAAAAGTACTGATGTGAGTCAAATGATTACAGATCCCACACTAGCTACAAGTGTGATAGGCATAAAGATGTGTAAGCAATCCTTGCCTTTTGAAAGTTTATAACCTAAATGGAATGTCAAAGCATGTAAAAAGTTTAGTAACAGCACAGGAAATAAAAGTTAATATAAAAGGGTGCAAGCGTGGGTGGGTCAGTTAAGCAGCTGCCTTTGGTTCAGGTCATGTGGGGTCCTGGGATCAAGCCACACGCTGGGCTCCCTGCTTGGTGGGGAGTCTGTTTCTGCCTCTTCCCCATCCTGCTCGTGCATGCGCGCTCTCCCTCAAATTAACATTTTTTATATTTAAAAATTTTTTATATTAAAAAAAAAAGTTAATAAAATTTTTTAAAAAAAGCTTTTATTTATTTATTTGACACACTGAGAGAAAGAGAGACAACGGACAGGAACACAAGCAGGGGGAGTGGGAGAGGGAGAGGCAGGCTTCCCCTGCTAAGCAGGGAGCTCACTGTAGGGCTTGATCCCAGGCCCTCGGGATCATGATCTGAGCCAAAGGCAGATGTCCAACAACTGAGTCACCCAGGTGCCCTAGTTAATGTAAAATTTTAAAAGAAGTGAAGTGAGGGTAATAGAAAAGGAGTACTGCGAGTTCAGAGGATAAGATCACTGTGCGCTGAAATGCCTAACAGTGAAAGCTAGGAGGCTATTCTGGTTTAAGACATGCATAAACTAGTTCCTGGAGAAGGAACAGGGCCCTTAATGTGGAAAATACATTCTAAAAGAATCAATTAGTTAGGAAAAAACAAACACCAGATACTCTCTTTAAAAAGGACAAACTAATGCAGCAGAATAGAGTTCAAAGCCATTCTGATGGATGTGTGGGAACGTAAACAACAAAGGTGACATCACAAAGCAATGGGGGAAAGCCCCACTGCTTAATACATGGTGTTGGAGAAAAATAAGACTGGGTCCTCACCAACAACAATGGAGGTTTCAAGATGGATAAAAACTGAATGTAAAAGGTACTTCCATTATTAACAGAGAATAGAGACTGTTTTTA
Source organism: Spilogale gracilis (assembly GCA_004023965.1). NCBI lineage: Eukaryota > Metazoa > Chordata > Mammalia > Carnivora > Mephitidae > Spilogale > Spilogale gracilis. The sequence continues at coordinate 15,519 of PITA01011581.1, read as the reverse complement.
TCAGAAATGTAAAAGGTAGTTACATAATTAAAAGACTAGAGACTTTTTCTGGTAAGTAGTGATGCAGGTTTTCTTAAACTTCAAGAGCATTAACTTATAAGGTCTAAAAAAATTATGATTTTGATTACATTAAGGATTTCTGTTCAATGAATACATAATTGAACATATTTGCAATATCTTAAACTGAACATGGGATTACTATCTAGAGCATAAGAATTAGTACAAATCAGTAAATCACTATGGTAATCTAAAAACGGGAGTTATAAACCTAGAAGAGGAAACCCAGAAACATAAGAGGCACATGAAAATCCCCTGTAATCCAATAAAAGCAAATCAACAGAGTACCATTTTACACACATTCAACTGGTAAAAAGGAGCAAGCCGGATAATACCCAATGTCTGCAGGAAAGCCGAGGCATTCACCCTCACAGATGGCTAGTGGAAGTTCAGAGGGCAGGAACCCATCAGGATGGAGAGCAATCCGAAGCGAGCCAAATTAAAGTGTCACAGTCCTAGGACTGGGCATCTGTCCCTAAAGAATTCCCCACATGGGCATCTAAGAGATCCTTTATAAGATACCGCAGTGCTCTTGTGCTCATGAGAACTGGGGGCTCCCTGGGGGTACATCTTTGGGATTCTCGTAAATGAGGTGTGCAAAGGACATGCTATGGAGAAGGCAGCTGAGGATCAGACACACACATAACAACATGAATGTATTTTAACAGTAAAACGTGAAGTCAAAAAAATAAGAAATTCAGAAGAGTCCTTAAAAATATAGGAACAGGGACGCCTGGGTGGCTCAGTTGGTTGGGCGACTGCCTTCGGCTCAGGTCATGGTCCCGGAGACCCGGGATCGAGTCCCACGTCGGGCTCCCTGCTCGGCGGGAAGCCTGCTTCTCCCTCTCTCACTCCCCCTGCTTGTGTTCCCTCTCTCACTGTGTTTCTCGCTGTCAAATAAATAAAATCTTTAAAAAAAAAAAAAATATAGGAACATAAAACAAAGTTTTACAGGAACATTTAGAAGCAAAAGATACAAATTAAATATACCAGAATGATTGCCTATGGAGTGAATGAAGAAGAAATGGGAGAAGGGGACAGGGATAAAGGGGAATAAATAACAAAAGAGAAGCTTTGCCTAAGACCAATGATAATATCCTCATAAACAAAGTATGAGTAACTCAATCATCTGAACCTGAGGTCTTCATTAAGTAATCCAAGTAATCTTAAATAGTTAACAAATACTAGAAAATACAAATCTGGCCCTTTAAAATAACACCACCCCTCAAAGTTTAAACATCTACTCTATGCAATCAAATAATAGCTAGCAAACATTTTTGAAGTAGAATTTAAAGGTCAAGCCTCACTGCCATGGAATGCTCTAATTTTAATACATATCATGGGATGGGGAGGAGGAGGGGATGGTTTCTCTGGGCCCCTAAAACCTGTTTTAAACTGGAATACCACAAATTCTGAGAACAAGACTAGTTAGATCTCGTTGGTTTTTATGTGTATCATTTTATTTTCTGGTTGTGGGTCAAACGAAACCTGTCAAAATTTTAAATTTAGGAACAGCTTTGCTGTGACTGCTCAGCTTCTCTTAACCCTCCTGTATAAATCTAAAACAGATCTTTACTTGAGCTATGAGAATCTGCAAAAGAGTCATACTACAAGGATCCATTACCTTTTCTTTTTTAATTCTGAGATAATTTCAAGCTGATGAAAAACATACTGAAATACTAAGAAGACTTCCAGTAAACTTGACCTTATATACCTTCAGTATGTTAACATCTACAACCATAATACAATTAAGCAAAATTTTGAGACTTTACCATTAGCTAATCTAGAGGTCAGGCTTATTTAAATTTTTCCCATTGTTCCACAATTGTCCTTTTTTGCCTAAGGATCCAATCCAGAAACCAACATTGGTAGGTATTTTGTGGACTATCTCTCAGTTTGGTTTGTCTGATGTTTCCTTGTGACGAAATCAAAGGTATGCTTTTTGGCATGAATACTTGAGAAGTGATGATGTGCTCTTCTCAGTGAATCATGTCAGGATCCATTATCTTTTCAATATAAATCAGTACAATTCAGGATGGGCAACATCCACCTCTTACATACACACTGCCATGGTCCACGTTAATAATCACAACATTCAAAAACCATGTTTCTTTTTTTTTTTTTAAAGGGGGGTTTCTTTTTTCTTCTTCTTCTTCTTTTTTTTTTTTTTTTTTTTTTTTTTTTTTTTTTTTTTTTTTTTTAAGATTTTATTTATTTGACATAGAGAAACACAGCCAGAGAGGGAACACAAGCAGGGGGAGTGAGAGAGGGAGGCTTCCCGCCAAGCAGGGAGCCCGATGTAGGACTTGATCCCAGGTCTCCAGGATCATGACCTGAGCTTAAGGCAGTCGCTTAACCAACTGAGCCACCCAGGCACCCCTCAAAAACCATGTTTCACTTCCTCACAGCCCCCTAATCTCTGGGATTTCATGATGTTGTATATGTTGTCTTCCTTTTCTAACCCCCACAGCTCTTAATGTGGCCATCTCTCATAGCCATTTAGCGTATTTCTAGTTTATACTAAGTGTTTATTCAAAACCAGAGGTCTTAAAATTAAGTGATCTACTCTGTAAGGGCAGGCTGAATGTCTTTCTCATCTTTGTATTCTCCACAAATACCTGTTAGAAAAATGGTTCTTCTGTATTACGACGACTTCAAACAAACAAAAAACCCTACTGAATGCCAGATGGTAATGCCGATACTTTCCCATACTCTTCAATGCTAATAATAACCCCATGAAGTGGGTCCTTTTTTTTTTTTTTTTTTAAAGATTTTATTTATTTGACAGAGAGAAACAGAGCCAGAGAGGGAACACAAGCAGGGGGAGTGAGAGAGGGAGAAGCAGGCTTCCCAATCAGGGAGCCCAATGTGGGACTCAATCCTGGGTCTCGGGGATCATGACCTGAGCCAAAGGCAGTCCCTTAACCAACTGAGCCACCCAGGCACCCCAAAGTGGGTCTTGGTTACCTGAGTAATTTGTCTAAGGTTACAAAGCCAGTAAGGGACAAGATGATGGTTCTAACCTGGGTCAGTCTGATTTTAAAGCCCCGGGCTTAGGGTTAAGAGTCTAATACTGGGAGATAGTTGAGAATTTCTCATTGTCAGTTTGGTAAACAGAAGATGTGAGAGATTAAGTAAACTTTCAAACAGGCTTCAAGTAGCCTGAATAAAAGAACTACATTTAGGGGCACCTGGGTGGCTCAGTCGGTTAAGCATCTGCCTTTAGCTCAGGTCCTCATCCCAGGATCCTGAGATTGAGTCCTGTGTTGGGCTCCCTACTCAGAGGGGAGTCTGCTTCTCCCTCTCCTTCTGAACCTGCCCCCTGCTCATGCTTTCACTTGATGTCTCAGATGAATAAAAAATGTTAAAAAAAAAAAAAAAAAAAAACTACCTTTAGAAGCTAGGTTTCCTGCCTCCCAGCTGTAGTTAGTGCTTTCCTCTGCATAAAAGCACTGGAGTGAAGGCCCCAAGATTGTACTCTGGTATTCTCAATAAGCACAGCTTTTAAAATCTGAAGGAATACAATTGGTCTTTATCTTTTTAAAACTCTCTTAAAATGTTAAGTTTGGCAGCAAAAGCCCTTTAAACAAACTTAAATATCTTAATTTTATGACACTGCAAATATAACTGAAATTCTTTCCATTTCTGAAACCTATTACAAACAAAACATCAATTAATCAACATTCACCCACAGCAGAAAAAACACACTGTTCTAATTGAGAATGTGTCCAATTGAAAAGGACAGGGCTATGGTATGTTTTCTTGCATGTGGTACTGAAATGGCAAAGTTTTCCATTACTCTTCTAGGTATGATTATGAATACCTAATACAACTTGAAAGAATAATGGCCTCAAATGTAAATTTTTAAATGTTTCCTTCACTGACCTGTAATAAAGTGAGAATGATATGGTCTATCACATTCTTAGGGTGAACTAGGCTTAACTTTTATTTCAGTGAATTTACTTTGCTTAGAGTAAATTTGTTACTTACTTTACTAAAAGGTTTATTCATATTATCTTTTGTATCCAGCCTAACAGAGAAAACTAAAAGTTTATAAGTGAGGAGAGAGACCATATAAATGAATATTCTTTTGTGATTCATTTATCTTAGTCTATAGTTTTAGCTTTATGGTCCTACTACCATCCATCATTCTCATGAAAATCTATCAGTGACTTTTGGGCCAACATTTCCTTTTCTCTCATACAACCTAGCAACAGCACTTCTTTCCTATAGTTCTGTTACAGCTGGCTCAGCTCTGGTCACAGAATGACTTCAGGTCTCTGACTTGACTCACCCCAAGACCCTCCCAGCCGTAGCCTCTGCCTTTCTCAACCACAGATGTATGGGTACAAAACTATCGCCTACACTGAGAAAGTTAGGCAAACCAACTGGATAGCAGAAGTACATTCAGTAAGACTCTCCAGAAGCCCTAACTTGCACATTTAAAATGAATGCTAAACTTACACTCTCGTGTCTCTGTCAGTCTAGAAAAACAGTTCAGTCATTGTAAGGCCACGTGCCTCATAGACTGTTGTGGATACAGCTTGTAGAGGCTCCCCATGTGTTTGTCTGTGTCTGCGGGCCTGTCTGTCAGGGGGATCCTGCCCTAAGTTGCATTTCAAAGTCAAACTAAGGGCGGCTCAATGGGTTAAAGCGTCTGCCTTCGGCTCAGGTCAGGATCTCAGGGTCCTGGGATCGAGGCCCGCATCGGGCTTTCTGCTCAGCAGGGAGCCTGCTTCCTCCCCTCCCTGCCTGCCTCTCTGCCTACTTGTGATCAAAAAAAAAAAAAAAAAAATCAAAGTCAAAGTAAGCTGTCCCTGTTCTAGGGTGGGGAGAGGCTAAGAAAACATTCCTGATTCTATTAGTGTTTAGAGGGGCTTAAAAGTATCCCTTCCACATATGAATTGATAAAGATTATGTAGTCCCTATACACAATGGAATATCACTCAGCCATCAGAAAGGATGAATACCCACAATTTGCATCGACTTGGATGAAATGGAAGGGGATTATGCTAGGTGAAATAAGTCAAGCAAAGACAATTATCCTATGGTTTCACTCAAATGTGAAACACAAGGAATAGGGCAGAGGATCACAGAGGAAGGGAGCAGAAACTGAATGGGAAGAAATCAGGGAAGGAGACAAATTGTCAGAGACTCTGAGACCCAAACTGAGGGTTACAGAAGGGGGGGGGGTGAGGGGATGGGGTAACCAGGTGATGAGTATTAAGGGCACGGGTGGTGATAATCACTGAGTGTTAATATGCAACTAATGAATCGTTGAACACTACATCAAAACTAATGATATACTACTATATGCTAGCTAACTGAACATAATAAAGGTGCCTTACAATCAGCTCTCCACTGCTATAAATATACCTGAGAATTAACACAGGGGACTTCCAAAAATTGTCACAGATCATGGGAATTAATCACTGAATCATATAGAAGCAGGGAGCTTTTAATCTCAGGTTTTTTTTTTTTTAACTCACCAACTCAATCAGTAATTTTACTAAATTGTATAGGTTTCTCAAGAGTAATGTCTGAATATTAGATGTCATATATCACTTAGTTCAATGTTATCTCATTATAGACATTCCATAAATATTTGTTGAATGAGTGGATAACTGTTATAATTGGCTTAATAAAAATGTCTTCTTTTTCATTGAAATATAGTGAGAGAAGTTAAATTATATCTTAAAATAATGGCTTTAAATTCATGACTTGTATGTCTCAGTCATCTGAGACAATCAGATGGACCAGATAATAATGTCAGATGGACCAGAAAACTGGGTATACTCACATTTCGTACTGCATCAGAATTATAAACCCAGTTGTATTTGATCCTCAGTCATGTACCTGAGAAAAGAGTTGCATAAGCCACTCATCCAAGAAACCTAGAGTGGAATGTCACTTGCTAAACTCGTACTTTAGAAAGTAACTAGGGGAGATCTGGTTATAACCAGTAAGTAGCCAACAACTCTGGACTGATGCTTGGGGTCACTCTTCATCTTACAGTGTTTGAGAACAGTGTGATTTCAGGGCCCTTTGGGAATTTGGGCAATTTTAATTAAAAATTCAAATGATCTGTAAACTTGATCAAAATAAATCTCTATTCTCCATGCTTAATGACAAGCACCCTAAATCTCTGCATGGCGGCTGTGGCGGAAGTTGAGGTTCCCTGAATGAGGGCTCACTATAGTTTTACTGGGTCATTATTAATGGAATAGATGATCATGGGTGTGCTTGGGCTGAGAGGAAGTTAATTCCATTCAACTGGCCTTCAACAAAACAAATTTTTGGCATTCATCAAAGGAAGAGATGAACTAGTCTTTGCTTCTCTACATTCAATCTTTGTGGGCCACCTCCTAGAACATTTCTAGCTTCTTATAAGAACAGTGGCACTGCTGAAGAGAAATGAAGAATATGGGAAGAAAGTAAGGAGTTTGGCATTAGACGTATTTGAGGTGATAGTGACATATCTAAATAGAATGATCCAAACCACTTATTAGAGACACAGGGAAGTCAGACCCAGGAGACTGCTGAGCCAGAGGCATAAATTTGGCAATCATTAGCAAACAGATAATGGTGGCAGTCGTAAGTATGGAGGTATATTCTAGAGGAGAGACTATAATGAGGGAAGAGCCAAAGTGGACGTAACTTTAGGGTGGATTGTTTTTCCACTGGAGACCAGAAAAGGAAAGGAAAACAGCCAAAGAGGTCTAAAAAGATAGAACTGTTACGAAGAAAATCAGCAAGATATAAAGGTATGGGCAGGTAGGTGAAAGAAAGGTCCAACATACACTCAAGGTCTAGGCTGTAACTGGGTTAGGAGTACTGATTGGGAAATCCTTAGTTTGTGTCAGGGCAGCAGTGGATTCTAGGTTTTCTTTCTTTCTTTTTTTTTCCTTAAGATTTTTTAAAAATTTATTCATTTGAGAGAGGGAATTAGAGTGAGTACATAAGTGAAGGGGAGAGGCAGAGACACAGGGAGAAGTAGACACCCTGCTGAGTGGGGAGCCTGATGCGGGATTCAATCCCAGGACTCCAGGATCACAACATGACCTTGAAGGCAGTCGCCCAACTGAGCCACCCAGGCACTCTTAGGTTATCTCCTTTGATTAATTTCCATTGGTGGGAAATCATTCAGAATTCAAGATTCTGACCAAATGTGAACTTGGTATTTAAAATGGCACTTTCAAAACGGCACTTTCAAAACATAAAAAAAAATACTTTAGAGGACTTCACATGACAGAAAAGAAATTGTTCACCAATTTCTGGAACTATCTAGATTCATTCTGATCATTCACTAAAACTGCTACCGTACCTTTTTTCTCTAAAGGTAAAGATTTGGGGCACTTGGGTGGCACGGTACGTAAATCAACTGACTCTTGGTTTCAGCCCAGGTTGTGAACTTGGGTCAGGCTCTGCGCTCAGTGTGGAGTCTGTTTGGGACACTCTCTCCCTCTCCTTCTGCTCCTTCCCCACCCCAAATAAACAAACATAACTTAAAAAAAAACAAAGGTGGAGCTTCAGAACTATAGGAGAAAAGGGAATATATATTTCACTCACTAAAGTAGGAATTATGTCACTGATAAAAGAAAACAGTTTTCAGGGTGCCTGGGTGGCTCATTCCTTAAGCATTTGCCTTCGGCTCAGGTCCTGGTCCCGGGATTGAGCCCCACATCAGGCTCCCTGCTCAGCGGGAGACCTGCTTCTTCCTCTCTCACTCCCCCTGCTTGTATTCCCTCTCTAGCTGTGTTTCTGTCAAACAAACAAACAAACAAATAAATAAATAAATAAATAAATAAATAAATAAAATCTTTTTTTAAAAGATGTTTTCAGAATTATTTTAAAATAAATTCTGCTAGGCTGAAATTGCCTTAAATATTTAAATATTGTAGATATTTGAACATTTTTTAAAAGCAAAGCAATTCCTAGGAATAGCAATACACTGAGAAATCTGGAGAAATAAATATACTAAAATGCAACATGTAAATTAGTCTACTTTAGAATAAATCTGCATACAGAGTCCCGCAGTGGTACATTTTACAAAGGGAATTAAAGCCATGAAATTAACATTTTAATGAAGCAGACAGACTACTGACGTAAAGACTATTCACTTATTGCAGCTTCCAGGTGGCCTAATGAGATGAAAATGAAGTTTATACCTTCCGCTAGTCTAGGCTAGAGCTGTTTAGAGATTATGATTGAATTTAAATTAGAAAATACTGCTGTGTGCAAACATGTTTAGGCTAGCAAGTAGTCTCTGCAAACCTTGGCACTATAAAAGCTTAATTCAAAATACTTCACACACACACACACACCTTTTTCTAAGAACTGTCCTAAAACCCATGGGAAGTGACTATACTTTGGAAAACATTAAACAGCTTTATCAGAATGATTCCTCTAAATTGTGTTATAGGGCCACAAGATGCAAGAATTAAAAGGGAGCTGGGCGGACATCTAATGCAACCTCCCATCTCTGTAGGAACATTTCAAGCACAGAGGTACTTGTGAGGCAGGCTTTTTCATTGCTGGCAGCTCTAATTTATAGAAATGCTCTCATTATGCGGGGAGACCTGAGGCTGAAACTGATGCCCCTGGGACTCCCACTCTTTAGTTTCAGTTTTGTCCTATAAAAAACAACAGTTGTGATATTGTTAGATTTCGTGTGTAACAATTCTTTGAATATTTAAAGTTGGCCAGCCAATTCCACGTTTGTGTAGCCTGTAGGCTAGTAAGAATGGTTTTCCCCATTTTTAAATGGCTGGGGAAAAAAAAAACACCCAGTATATTTTATGGCACATGAAAGCGATCTGAAATTCAAATTTTAGTGTCCATAAATAAAAGTTTTACTGAAGCACAGACTCAACTTCTTTGTTTGCACTGCAGTGAATTCATATTTACTATCTGGCCCTCTATGGAAAAGTTTGCCGAATCTTCTCTTCGTCTTCTCTAAGCTAAGAAGTCACAGTTATAAAAAACATATGAAAGATTTCCAAACTACCGGATATATTCCAGTCTGTCTTTGTCCCCTCCAGGTTGCTGAGGCATGGGAAAAGGAGCTGAAGGGTCACACTGTCACAGTGCTCTGTCCAGGCCAAAGCTGGTCATACGGCCCTGACTAGCCAGAAGGGTGCTTAGACACCTATATGCTTCCATTTGCCCAAGAGGAGAGAATAACCCCACTGATGAGTATTAGTTATGTTTGCTGTGGCTTATAATCAACACAAGAAGCAATCACCTGCCTGATGCCTCTAATACATAATGTCACTCTCCAAAGATAAGCATTTCCAACATTTGAAGCTTTTCTTCCTCAGGTATACCTCCATACAGCTAAATGCCTACAATGACCTTTTTTTTTGTCTTCCTTTTATCAGCTTCTTACTATGAAAAATAGGGATTTTGCTATCACAGTATTTTCTCCCTATACCTCCCTCCATTGCCTCAAGATGATCACAATTCTTAGTAAGGTTAGTATTTAGTCTTTACATTATATAATGAGACAGATACTCAGTGTAGTTGTTAGTGGCTATTACATTTCTTTCTTGCGCTACTCATCATTTGCCCTGGAGTTTAATAATGTCCTCATTTTTCTCTGCTTGCTTTTCTCAAAAGCTGCCACTAGTTCATCCCCAAACTCAGCTAGGAGCACAAATCCCTTTCCAGTACATTCGTACACATCAGACAATCTAGCAGTTTCATCTTCCTGGAGATGTGCAAACATGTTTAGGTACCTTCCATGTGGACCCTGCTCTGATCAGGAGTACAGCCCCCAAGGCCTGTTGCACAGCCTTCCTATACTATCTGCCTGGTGTTCTGAATCCACTATCTTCATCTTTTTTACTTTACTTCCGTTAGAACACCTCCTTCAATAGCCCCCTAAGAAAGGTGCATGAGAGGTAAATTTTGAGATCCTGTTTTCACACTTCGCTGAGAATTCAGATATATCAAAATTCTTAGTTGGAAACCATTTTCCTTCAGTAAAAAATTGAAGGACTTCCTCTACTTTTTCCACCAGTGTTGCTTTGGACAACATGATGCCATTCTAATTTTTGACCTTTTGAAAGTTACTTCTCCTCTTTGAAAGCTTATAGGATCTTTGTTTTATTGCAGGTGTTCTGAAATTTAAAACTGTGATTATAGGGGCGCCTGGGTGGCTCAGTTGGTTAAGCGACTGCCTTTGGCTCAGGTCATGATCCTGGAGACCCAGGATTGAGCCCCGCATCAGGCTCCCCACTAGGCGGGAAGCCTGCTTCTCCCTCTCTCACTCCCTCTGCTTGTGTTCCCTCTCTGACTGTGTTTCTCTCTATCAAATAAATAAAATCTTTAAAACAAAACAAACAAAACAAAACAAAACACTGTGATTATGTTTGTGGTAGGTCTTTTTCTTTTTTGTGTATTGTGTATTGTGTATTCACTGGGCATTCTCCATCTAGATGGTCTTTTTCTTTTTTTTGATTTGTGTATTGTGTATTCACTGGGCTTTCTCTATCTAGATAGTCACGTTTAAAAAATCCGGGATCATTTCTCAAATAAGTTTTTAAAAAGATTTTATTTATTTATTTGACAGAGATCACAAGTAGGCAGAGAGGCAGGCAGAGAGAGAGGAGAAAGCAGGGTCCATGCTGAGCAGAGAGCTGGATGCGGGCCTCGATCCCAGGACCCTGGGATCATGACCTGACTGAAGGCAGAGGCTTTAACCCACTGAGCCACCCAGGTGCCCTCGAATAATTTTTTTGATAATTTCCTGTGGCAAAGACTGCAACATTCAGGAAACAGTTTTCGGAGTGATTAGTCTGTGCCAAGTACTATTTTTTTACATACTTTGTTTCTTCTGTATTTTGCATGATATAATTTTCAGCTTCTTAAATATATCTTATTTTACTGATGCAGCACAGTAAATGTTAGGTAAAGCTTTATTATCCTCATTTACCAATGAAATGTCAAATAAATCACCAGGGTCACACGACTAGGAAGACATGAAATTGCAATTCTCACCCAGTGCTTTCCTTGCTGAACTGCTGTCCATTATTACATTTGACTGTCTCTGAAAGAAAGATGGACAGTCTCTATTTCTGGAAAGCTCATCTTTCTCTAAATTTATGTGTGACCAATCTAAAGACAAGAGATGGGAAAGCAGGGCTGACCTCATGCTGAGCGAGTATGGCTGGAAGAGCACCAGCGAAGGATCGACAGGCTGTCTCGGCCTCCTGAGTCGACAGCCAGGTGCTTAACCTTTGCACCACTCTTTTATTTCAGAGCATTAAAATAAAAAGCTGTTATTGAAAGTGTATCATAACACATAGGAACAGAAAGACAGGATTTTAGAAAGAATAGTTGATTAGATGAACTGGTCTGAAAAACTTTTAAAGAAAAGAGACAGAACTGATACTTTGGACAAGTTCAGAGGACAGAACAATCCAGGGTGCATGTGTGTCCAGGCAGAAGTCTCCGATGGCCAAAGAACGGCAAGATCTCAGTCAAGGATATGGAGTACAGAAAGGATAGGCAATGCCATTTGAAACAAATATCAGCTCTTTAACCATTTTACCAAAGTCTGGCTTTATGAAATAACTCCTCAAGGCTCTCTTTAACTGTTGGAGTTGAAATACTTCATACCTGGCTGCCTGCGGAAGGCATGAACTATAGACTCTTCTGAGTGGAATTTTCCAAGTTGCTGGGAAGGTCCAGTAAGATCTATAGTACCAGAAAGTGTCTGGGGTCTCACAAACTCCGCAATCTTCTCTGCTGTTCTGTTAGCACGGCTGCAAGGGTGATCTCTAGGGCACACTTATCAGCCCATTACTTCCTGGTCAAAGCCCTACAGGTCATCCACCTGTCTGTTTGATGAACCCTTTAACTATCACAGTCTAGCAATGGAAATCCTTTTGAGAAAGCAGCTGTGGGGATGACAACCAACCAGTCCCCCAGCCTCAAAAGATAGGTCTGCCAGGTGCCTCCTGTCCTCATCACTTCTAGTCACCCTAACAGCCCACTGCTGGTGTAGGCCCAAATTTGTCTCATTCTCAGTTTCATGCTATTCCTTTCTTCTGCATTTAAAAAAATTTTTATAGTTAAATAATAACTTTATACTTCAATTGAATTATACTATTTATAAAGCACTTATATGTAACATTTATATCACTTTGTTGGTATGTTTCACTGCATTAAAAACAAAATAACATAAATGCTTATTAAAAATATATATATAATTTTATTTATATAAAATATAAAAATTCTGCATCTGCTAACTTTGGGATTTGCTTGCACCACTGACCATGATAAATGGGTCTATGCTAGACTAGTCCTATTCATATGAATACTGAAAAGTATTTGCTCGTGGGAATTAACTGCCCACATGGGATTAAACCCACAATCTTGGTCTTATTGGTCTTTAAGCCAAAGAAATAATATACTGAAATGAAGTTGGTGTTCTGCTTTGGTTGTTTTCCCACTTCAATAATTATCTTCACTCAGAGCAACTTAAGTGTTGAAGAGTCGCCCAGAAATATTACAACAGTTCTTGGCACATAGTAAAAATATTTGAAAAGTGATAGCATACCACATTCAAACTCAGAAGCCCCAAATTCAGGCTGTCTTCTGGAAAACTATGCAGACCTATTATTTGAAACCTTTGGTATAAATATCATCTTGATATAAATAAATGAGCCTTTCTAACATACTATTTTTAAATGTACCTCTTAAGGTCAGCAAACCTCAAATTAGCTGGATCCTCATGGATGCTGGCTAAGAATGAAATGGGGTAGATGTTTGCAGATGGCACTGCAAACAAGGGCAAATGTTCTGGGTGGGAAAGGACACAGTGTGTTCAGAACACACTGAGATCCAAACTGAGCAAAATAGGGAGATAGGATGGAGCCATCTTTGTGGCTCAAGATAGTCCTGGTGCATAATTACTTAATATATTAGTGATTTGAAGGAATGGCTAAGGCTTGAGAGAAGAAAACTTCTGGGTCTACTATAAAAACCAGAAAGAAGGTAGGCCTGAGAGAAAGATAAAGAATGGGAAAGCTGACAAGAAGGGGAAAGGTCAGAGGGATGTTATATATCAGTAATAAAGTATCATACATAATAGTATCTAGAAACGAAATAGGTAAAAGATGGAAGAAATTCTGGGATAACAAATTGGTGTATACCAGACAACACAATGAAAACTGATTCTTTTTAACTTTTAGAGAATAAAGGGAACACAATAAACCTCTCATTTTAGGGGCGCCTGGGTGGCTCAGTTGGTTAAGCGACTGCCTTCGGCTCAGGTCATGATCCCGGAGACCCGGGATCGAGTCCCACATCGGGCTCCCTGCTCAGCGGGAAGCCTGCTTCTCCCTCTCTCACTCCCCCTGCTTGTGTTCCCTCTCTGGCTGTGTTTCTCTCTGTCAAATAAATAAAATCTTTAAAAAACAAAACCAAAAACAAAAAAACCCTCTTATTTTAGGGCGCCTGGGTGGCTCAGTCATTAGGCGTCTGCCTTTGGCTCAGGTCATAATCCCGGAGTCCCGGGATCAAGCCCCCCATCAGGCTCCCCGCTCCACAGGAAGCCTGCTTCTTTCTCTCTCACTCCCCCTGCTTCTGTTCCCTCTCTAGCTGTGTTTTTCCCTGTCAAATAAACAAAATCTTAAAAACAAAACCCTCTCATTAAAAAAAAAAACAAAACAATAAAACTGAAGGAACATAAAAAAAGAAAAAAGATTACAGGCAAATCAATAAAATCTATAGGCAATCATTTCTGAAAACTAATAGAATCAAGGTGATAGCCTTTAGGTTCATGATTTATGGAGAAAATACAGATTACATAATGCTTTTATGCTTGATTAAAATATTTGAGGATTTTATAATGATTCCTATAGAGTATAAACTTTGTAGATAAATTTAAAAATATCCAGTAAAATCTGTTTCATTGCTTTTTCCCTAGGGAAGCATTAATTATATACTGTGTCATTTCAATTAAAATAAAATTCCTGAAACAAGAGTAGAAAGAAAAGGAGAGACCACAATTTTACACACTGTACTGAGAAATAAAAGACCTTCCCCACATGATGGTTAATCCAAGAGAAATAACTGGCCACTTTGGTGGGAACTCTGGCTCTGAAAATGTGTGCATTCACACACACACACAGTCAAAGTAAATTAGTAAATAAGGCTAAATGAAACAACAAAACAGTCTGATTACAAATGAAGAAAAAAAGCAAGCCAAAAAAAAAAGGAATTCATAAAAGAGTACTGATCAGTGATTACATTAAACTAACCAAGTGTCTAACAGATTATCTAACAGGTACATGATCAAGTGGAGTAAGATGCTTGGGGTAGCAACTTGATGGTGCTCTATGGACGTTCACTGTAAACTTTTCTGCAACTTTGCATGCTTGAAGTCTGTCATACTAAAATGTTGGAACAAAACCAACTAGGTGAATCTTCAGGAATATTTGAATTCAGAGGAAAAAAACATGTATTCTGGCAAGAACAAGTTTGTGAAAGTCTTGATTATTTTCCCTTAATGTTCATTAGAATAACATATATACATAGATTAAAATATCAAATAGCACGTAAGGCTTATAATGAAAAACAGCAGGCCTCTACTATACCCCTGAATTCCAAGTCCTAAAGACACTAGTGTGAAACTATAAAAATTTTATCAAAACATAAAAGCTCTATTACACTTCTTATATGTAAGTTGTTTTGAAAATGCATATAATGGAGAATAAAATGAACTGGAAAGTCAAAGAATTATAAAAATTTTAGAATTAAAATTTTACACATTCTGATGAAACTCATGGGAAGTTTTCTTCTAAAATGTCACAGAAATGTCTTCTGCATATAACTGGAGGGAGTGAAAAATCACAGAGAACCTAGTATGGCAGGAGTTTCTTAGTGGGGCTTATTCCTTAGGCAAGAGAAATTAGAAAGCTCAGTTAAGAAGCCACAGAATGACTTCAGTATTGAGACCTGAACATTTATATCACTGCCCAAACTCACTGATTAAAAGCCCAGCCTGAGTGAAATACTATATGAGAGGAATGGATTGGTATATTTCCTTAAAATTAGTTTCAGGCAAAATTTTCCACTCTCTAACTAGATAGATAATAGGATCAAGCCCAGGTAAATATAAGGTCGATATGCCATTTTTCCAGATTAAAAAAAAAATTCATATGGACTTTGCAGACTTAATACTAAGCTGGAAGTAGTATGCCTACTTCTTCATTAGCTAGTGAGGGTCACTCTTTAAAATGTGATGTTAAGATAAAGGGTCAAGATGGCGGAAGGCCAGGTGACCGCATTTCAGGGAGTTCCCTGAAGAGAGCTGAATTCCAACAAAAAAACCACTACAAGACCACCGTGAACACCCATGAAACCAGCCTGAAATGTGATATTTCCCACTTCTGGACCGCCACGAGAGACAAAGAACATCGGCAAAAAGGTAGAAACAAATTGGAGGGTCTG